>PVKZ01001883.1:0-301504 GCA_004027375.1 Macroglossus sobrinus
ATGCACTGCCTGCCATTGGAGGTAAAGGGTGGGTAGAAGATGGATGAACACATGACAGGTTGACAGGGATGTTGTACAAGGGATTCCTACTTTGGGTGAGTGACTGAATCAAATGACATCTCTTTTAATTCTTAGATGTTATGATACTATGATACTAATGTTTCCATAAACCTTCAATACAATAATTATTTTTATAAGTATGAATGATCCTGAGAAGCTTAAATATGTCAAAGCATTTTCCAAGTAATTAAATAAATTGTTCATTTTGATCAGTATAAAAATGGTTCTTTTCTCTAAAACCATGTTTTAGGCACTATCAATTTTAAGAAAATATATTCCTTTGTATTCAGTAACTATTATATTTCCTCTTTATTTTGAAAAATAAAATACCCAGAATTGTCCAAGAACTTTTTTTTTTAAGGCAAGGCAACTCTTGGTTAACCTTAAAGATTGCAAGGACCTTGTCAGCTTAAAATCCCTTATTTTCTATTTTTTACATCTACAGTACCTAGGTCTTCCTAGGTAGTCTCCCATCCAAGTACTAACCAGACCCGACCCTGTTTAGCTTCTGAGATCAGATGGGATTGGGCTTGTTCAGGGTGGCATGGCCATAGACTAAGAAAATTATCTGACAATCTGAAAATGGGGAAATATGATGTTAGCAAATTCCCCCATGATGTGGTAACAGTAATAATGGCTGACACTAAGTGGTTATTGCCTTCCAGACACTATTCTAAATGTTTTGCATATAACAATGCTAAGAGTTTTGTGTAATACAAAAATCTATAAGTGGATACTATTATTGTTCCCACATTACAGAAGAAGAAACTGAAGTCTGGAAATGACATAAGTTGTTCATATCACACATTTGTTAGTGATAGAATCTGGATTCTAATTCAGCCAGTTTGACTCTAGAGCCCTAAATCATTTATGCACCCTTATTGCTATAGCATCTCTATACCTCATCCTAAATGGTCTGTATGCATTTCAATATATATAAACCACTTATAGATTCCTAAGAAAAACAGTTAACATATCTTAAAGATGGGAGCTCTGATTATTTTCTCTTAGAATGTTATTATAATAATAATAGTTTTTATTTTACCTTTCCAGCACGCTTAAGTTCTTGCTTATCCTTGTTGGCAAATCCAGTCATTGATGCAGTTTCAATCATTCCCGTCAGAGCAAGTACTGGTGCAATACTCAGAATTAGGAGTGTCATCTCCCATCCATAGATGAAGGAAATGATAACTGACAGTCCCATGTTAGTTATATTTTGTGTTAAGACACCAAGCCTTGAACCTGTTGCCTATGATTGAACATATTTTGGGAAAAAAGTCAATTAATTTAAAATTACATGAATTGTTATTATAGTTCCTTGCAAAACAAGGTAGGCTTTTTCAGGATTTATACTTAGATTTTAAACTTCAATTTATACTTAGAGATTAAATAATATCTATATTTAAAAAATGTCCTATACTAAGGAGTCATTGTACTCTGTCTACCTTATGTCTGATATTGTTGTCCATTAACGTGTCCCTATCATTCTCTGAATATGTCCTTACTTTTGACACAAACAGATTTTCCAGGCCTACCCCTGAAATCTGTAATTTCTCTAAGAAGTCTTGGTTCCTTTCAGTGAAGAATGTTATTTAGAAGTCATATAGTGCTAGTTGTGTTCATCACTAGTAGAGTGTCAGTGGATAGAATAGGGTGGGAGGAAGAGAGAAAGGAAGAGAGGGAGAGAGGTGATGCACGCACACATTGAATTCTATATTTATTTATCTATTTATATTTCTTGAAATGCATGAGTTCACACCAATACCTTCGATTCCCCTTACACTGATGGAAGGCCAGCACTCTTGGCCACTGTGCCATTGTAGAGCTGAATTGAATAATTGAGGATGTTCATTAAAGTGCATATTTTGGATATGATATCTTACATTTCCTTTTCTGCACTTTATAACTTGTTTTCACTAAGCAATGTCTAAAGAAGCAATATCAGGATAGAAAAGGAGCTTGACACATCATGACATAATATAACAAGAAATTCAAAAAAAATTTTAAATAAGTAGAAATATCTTGATAACTGTTTTACAAGAACTACATGTATTATGAGTCAACTTTCAGTGGGATATGTGATAAGTAATAAACAAAACATTAAATTCCTTTAGTAGTGGGATAAAAAAAAAATGAGACTGCTATTTACCTAGAAACAGCTATAATGAACCAAGATAGCAATTCGCATTTTAAAACATGCAGTTTGTTCTGATCATGAAAACATGACCATTGGAAAAGGTTTATGTAATGCTAAAATTTACATCCTTCCAGACATAAAAACATAAATTCAGGTTAGGATTATTGTGTTTGCAACTTTCTATCCTGCTATTTTATTATCTCTTTACATTGTACTATAAGCTTTCTCCTGGACCACTAAATAGTCCTCAAAAATATTTAGATTGCTTCCTATTTTTCACTATTAAAAATGAAGATTTAATGAGTATCTTTGTTTAAAATCTTTTGGTTATATTTTATTTTCTAATGTTAAATTCCTAGACTGTAGTTATAGGGTATATATTATTAAATTATTGATAGGTATTGTCAAATTGCTTCTCTAAAAGATTATATAATTTTTCAGTAAAGTAACTCCAAATTAGTATTGTTATTAAAAAGCAACAATGAAAAGCTCTCTCTCTTCCCAGGGCTCTGCCTAATTCCTAAAAAACATGTTGTGTCTTTAGTTTCAAGACTGCATTTAGCAATGATCCACTATTTCCCAATTTCTCACTGTTGTCAAAGAAAACTCCAAAACAGTAAAAACAAATGACATCAAACACCAAATCAACTATTAAATAGTGAAAACTAAGATAGATTACATAGTTTAAATGTTACACTAACTCTAAGACCCATGAGGCTGACATAGGAATGTCATTTTCTACTTAATACTGTTATTTTCTCCCTTAGGAGTATAAGGATGATGAAGAGATAAATATTTGTTTCACTTGTAGAGAACAGAGGAAACCAGCTGGCCTAGAAGTCCATTTCAATTCACCAATTTCCGCTGAGAATGGAGAAAAGGGTGTGGTCAGCCCTGACCAGGGAGGAACCATTTCTGAAAAAGAGAGGTTGTCAATCTCCAGGGCTTGGCTGGGGTCTCTGGGTCAGGAATGTGTGAAGAGCGAGTAAGAGAGAGAAAGTGGCAGTGACTTTCACCACCCACCAGTATGGGCTGTGAACAACATAAACTTGCCAAATTTTTGATGAGATGGTCTTGTATTTGAGCGTTTTGTTTGAGACATGAGAATTTTCTACAAAGTGACTTGCACTTGTATATTCTTGCTCACTCAACAAGCTTAGGTTATCCACTTGTGTACTAATCTGCTGCTTGAAAATAAGGTTATATTACTTTCTATATGGTATTTTAGTTGAAGTTACCAGAAACTTATTGAAACATTCAGTCAATGAAACCAAGAACAGGCCAAGAAAATTGGAATATACTTTTCCTGCTGCAGGAAGAAGTAACACAAAATAATAGACACTTGACCTTGAAAAACACTGTAAGAACTAAAGGAAAAGGGGAAAAGATCTTAAAGACCTAGAGAAATAGTGTACCTCTGGAAAGAATTTAGGGTTAGAGTCAGAATTAATTTAATGAAACTTCCTTAGGTTCTTTAGCAACATGCACAAAGATAGTTTTTTTTTTCCTCTTGGTTATTACAAGCAGGAAATCATGATTAAATAATTCTTTAGATAATTATTTATATCCAAGGCACAATGCTAAATGTAGAGAATATAGTTTTTATAAGAAAATTACACCATACAAGGAGAAATGGCTGGCATAAGAAAATAAATGGAAGAAAACTCAATATGCAATTGTAAAAACAAAATTCTACATGGTAGGATATTTGCTTCTGGCTAACATGGAATAATGGAATAAATTTATCCTCTCATCTAAAACAAACAAAAAACAGAAAAAAAATACACAAACCAATGGTTTTAAGCTACTGATCCTAAGGCAACCAAGGGCAGAGATGGGAAGCAAACAAGGTGAGCCCTATGAAAGAGCTCCTTGAAAGAACATTCAAGCTGCAGAGTAGAAAAGCAGAACTGAGAATGAGCCCAAGAGATGCCCTAAGTTATGTAGAAGAAGCTTAGATCCAGAGATTCTATGGAAGCCAGAATTTGCAGCACGGAATGCCAGAGAAAGGTAAACAGAAAGACAAATCTGGATATCTATAGAGCATCCTTCTTCAGTATTCAGCTAAGCAATGCATGTGTGAGGTCTAGGAATAGTGCCTGGTCACACCAGCCAAACTGGAAGAACTCACAATTCACAGAGCATTGGGGAGAGTATATATAAGGGTCTTATTTCAGTAGTAGGCTCCAGTCCTGTCTAATAAACCTTAAAATCAATCTCTAAAAGGATCAAACTATTCCTAGGATACTTAACTACATTCCAGAACAAAACAAGACTTACAGAAATACAAAGATATCCAGTACTCAAAAATGTTAAATTCATAATGTGTAACATCTAGTAAAAAATTACCAGGTATGCAAAAAAAAAAACAGCAAAATAAGATCCATTATGAACATAAAAATCAACCAATTGAAACTGACCCAGAACTGACACAAATGTTAGAATTAGCAGACAATGACATAAACATATTATTATCATTATATAACATATATTTTAATAGTTAAGAGATATTGAAGATATCAAAAGGCCTACATCAAATTCTACAAATTCTGCAAATAAAATTTCAGTGTTTAAGAATAAAGTTTTATTGGAACATAGTCATGCCCTTTTATTTACCTATTGTCTGTGACTGTCTTAGTGCTATAATGATGGAGTTGAGTAGTGGCTAGAGAAATCTTATGTGCCATTCTTCTCATTTTGTACTGCTGCTCAGGGTGCTACAAATCTGATGCAATTATAATTTGACAGCATGTTGAGTGCTACGTATATTGCTACACTGACATTTTATCCTAATTACCATTGCATATTCAACATCTAAAAACAAGAAGGGAAGACAAAAGAGGACTCTGAATATCCTGCTTTTAAGGCACAGAGCATTGTGGATTACTTTGTGTTCTAATTAGATGCCACAGTGTTGTGTTTCTTATGCTATGATACTATGTAGTATGAAAAATATACAAAATATGTCAGCATTACAAGACTAAGCAAGTACTCACTCATCACATCATTCTTAATTCATGTAAAAGGAACATACAGAAAAATTAGAAAATTTAAAATATATCATAGCAAAATTTCTTCATAAAACTAAAAAGTGAAAATGAGGCTGAAATTAAAGTAAGTTTCTGAGTGGCTCATTTATTAGCTAAGGAAAGAAAGTCATTTATTGATAGCGAAATAATTAAATCATGTTTGATTGCAGCAGTGGAAGAAATGTATTCAGAGAGCAGGAACATGTATGAGACGATTAGCCTTTTGCTGAGAATAGTTGCTCAGAAAGTTGAGAATCTTGATAGCAATATCAATAGTCAATTAAAAATCAAGGTAGATTATTTTGATTAGTTTTCTCTGGCTCTTGATGGGTTGACATATATGACTGATACTGCTCAATTATTAGTTTTTTGAGGAGTTAACGGTGACTTTGAAGTGACTATAAAATTAGCTGCTATGAATAGTCTACATGAAACAATTACAGGTGAAAATATTTCAAAGAAGTTGAGAAAAAAACGAAGTCAGTACAACCTGAAGTGAAATCTGCTAAGATACATTACAACTGATATTACGGTGAAAATATTTATAGAGCAAAAAAAAAAAAAAAAAAAAAGGCTTAGTTGGACAAATTTACAATTTGTGAAAATTTAAAATGTTTAAAGACTATGGTTATTCATTGTAGTATTCATCAGCAACTATTTTGTGAAAAATAAGTGAACTTATCACACACTAGTAAAGTAGTATGTAAAGCAGTATGGTGAATAGTGAAGATCATTTGCTCTTATAGACTAAATTTTAATTTTTTAAAAAATGTAAGCTGTATCTTGATTTCCTTACCACACATTTGTCTGAGGAGTTAGCAGTGATAAAGTATCACTGCAATATTTTGAATTTGTAGTAGAGACTGAAATTTTTCTTTATAAGAAGAACTACCTTTAACCACTATGGCTTTGGATATTAGCTTTTGCTGTAGACTTGATAATGTCTCCAAATGAATTAAACCTAAAATTGTAAGGCAAAAAAGCAATTATATGCCAAAGTTATTTGTTATGGTAAAGTCATTTTGATGACAACTAATATCATTTGAATCACAAGTAATATCAAACTGTTTTTATAAACATCCCATGTCAGAAAGTTAAATCAAAAAGTGAACTCACCATTGCCCAATAATGATATTATAGTTCTACCTAATCGATTCACTGGGATTTTGTAATTAATAAATGCAATTTTTATGATTTATTGGGGCAAAATAATTATAGTTCTGATGAGAAGAATTCTTAGGACTGATATTGCATCTGTCAATGGTACATCAAGTATACACTGTGGCATCAATAACATACTTTCTTGTGGACAAAAATGAAGTAAGACTTTTGGTTGATGAAAAGAGGTTCCAAAAAAATATACAGAAATAATATCTTGCAATTTTGTGAAATCTGGTCTCCCAAAGAATCTAAAATGGCTTTATACCTTTAATAAAACTACATATTACACAGAAAATAGTCTATTGACAGATATACTGGCAATAAGTCATTACCGTGGGCTGAATAAATACCAGTAAAATTGGTTGTATTCAATCAACTATTCCAGGAATCATGTTATCTTATGACTTTGCTTCATTAACATGTTTTTCTCATGATTCTCAAAGTATCACACTTCTAAAGATGGCCAGGAGCTATATTTTTGGTCGTCAGTAAACATTTCAAAATAATATTTATTGTTATTAAGGAGCTATTTTATCAACATTCACTCTAATACCTTGATAAAATAAAATGTAACTGAAATTACATGATGAAGAAACTGAGATGAAATATGTCTTACTTAAGTTGATACAATAGGAAATATAATCTTGAATTATTATTTCCTGATTCATCTCTAGTGTAGAGTGCTTTTGTGAGAAAAGAAACAGTGGACAAATAAGACTGGTAAAAATTCTTCTTTCAATAGTAAGAGTATCCATTCAAGTTAGATATGACTCTATCTTTATGTGGTAAAGTAAGTGTTTATGTGAATTATATGCTAGTAGATTCAGTCTCACCTTTGTAATCCTTCTTCTGTTTTGCTTCTTAAATTCAGCAACTTTAAAATCTGCCATCAGTATTCCAACCATTTTTCTTTTAGCTACTACTTCTCATTCAATGAAAATAATCTGACCTGCCCAGAAGTGATTATGAAACCAACATTTACTCACTAGTTATACAATAGAGTTTCACGTGATTAAATTGTATTAGTCAGATGCTTACAAGGAATCTGGCTCAGAAATATTCATTTCTCTTCATGAGAGACAACTAATGAATGTAAGGAGAGTAATGGCAGTCTTTCAGTCCTAATTTTTTTTTAAAGTAAATATTTGCTAATAGAGAAGATGGCTCATATATAAAATATAGCTGTTAGTATGAATGCCTATTATGCTGAAAAACATTCACATGGCAAAGAAGAAAACAGCAAATTTTGTAGAATGGGGATTAAAATGGAATTATAGAGACTGATATTTCTGTCTAAAGTAGTGAATCCTAGAATTCTTAAATGCAGATGCTGTCATTCACATAATTCTATTGTGCCATGTAAGATTAATACTATGCTTCTTACTTGATTATTAAGTAAATTTCTATCATTTTTCCATTTATGACAGTAAAATTGAACTTCTGAGCCCTATTTTAAAATTTAAATACTATCTGATGAAATTTAGAACCTTGACTTCAAAATTATCAAAAAGAGTTTCAGGAAGAGATAAAGATTATGCTCCCTTTCCTCTTATGCTCTTTCTACATCGTAAAATTAGTTTTCCAAACCAAGATGGATGTATGTGAACATTCACAACTGTAACCAACTTGTTCTACTTTGTGGTGTTATAAATCTATTCTTGGATGTATATCTTGAACAAAGAAGTGTTCGTAAAAGTTGCAAAAATAAAAATAGCGTCTATGACCTGTGGCAATAGCCTCCAGAAGGAAATGCAATTTCAAAGGTCTATTTTCATTGAAAATTTGTTGCTCTGATAGCAATGCTGTAATTGATATTTCAATCTTTCTAAACAGAAAAAAATTACTTTTAAGAGTTTTCTGTCATTCAGAGGTACAGCATTGACTTTCATTTTCTCCTATATGCATAAGGAAAAAGTTGTCTTCTAGACAACTCTTCTAGAGTTCTTATTTTAACAAAGAGATTAAAATTATATCACACTTAAGTGTGAAACCTTGTTTTGCACTCCTTTTCTCATAGCTGAAATCTCACTTGTGTTATAAAGGCTTATTTTATTAAAATAATTGGAAGAAAATTAATAAATTTTATCTTTTCCATACTACCCTACTCCCCGCCCATACTTATTTAAGAATCACTTTGACATACATCATGCTGGTCATTTCATCTTCAGTTTTGAATATAGTGTATAAACATTTCATTTACACATAATATATCTGGTCATGATTATACATATTTTTTTAAACTTAATCTGCACAACAATCAGCACAGAATCATTTCCAGGTGTATCCATGAATCTAACTTGTTAGACACTGTGGTAGATAAGATCTTTTTCTTGTAGGGGAATAATAAACTAAACTCCTTTCTTTTATATCAAACTTCTAAATTGTGTGAATATGTTTTCATTTTGTTACTTTTTCTTGTCTATTTAATTCTGAACTTTTTTCTCTAATTCTTGGTATCTTCTTTAGTTCACTGGTTATCCTATTACATGTACTAAATCTTTATTTTTATTTAAAATATCCAGAACTGAAAGGCTTCCTTACATCTGTGATTGAGATCCCCCTGTTAGCTCTGGGGTTTACCTGGTTTCATTAATGATATGGGACATCTCAGTATAACTCCCATATATACACAGACACGTGTGTATGTGAATGCATGCATTCCACATATATATACCATTAAAAAAAAAGCAATATACATACTCCTTGAATTTGTGCTATATCTATGGCCAATATTGTTGTCAATGCTCCTGTGCTGTTTTCTTTATCATCAAACCAGGAAATATCCTAGAGAAAAAACAGAATTAACATAAGGTTATCAAAAAGTTCTCTAATTTGCAATTTTGTTGTTGTATAAATCAGAAGGCATTTATCTGTCTCCTCACTCACAGGTACTTTATTCTATTCTTATATACTATGGATCAAATGACTTTTGTTTCTTACTTCACTAAGATCTATACTTAGATATAAACTGAAGAATTTAAGCCCAACAGCTTGAACTCATTATCATGCTATAATATTGTATAATAATCAATCTTAAGAATGGTCATTTTGAAACATCAAGTAATTTGCAATTTTATTCCACAAGTACTTTGTGGAGAGCAGACCCTATTTAAACAAATGAAGCAATGAACAACACAATTTAGAAATATCTCCAACCTTTCTACATAAACTGATTAATGATAAAAAGCCTATCTCATTCTCTTTAGGACCTTCATAGGCAAGAATGTACCTGTCACTTCATATAACCCCTAGATTTTATAAGCACTGGCCATTGTGAGAAGCTAAGGAGGCAGAAACGCTGCTGTAAAACCCCTGCAACAAAGAAGCATGCAATCTGAAGAGGGAGAAAGGTCAAAAATACAAGTAATAAAAGTATAATGTTATAAACAATTTCATTTTCAACAGCAAATAGTGACAGTACTTCCTAGTACTTCTGAATCCAAGGAATTCTGATTTCCTTTTATTAGCTATTGAATATTTCCTCCCACTCACTCAAACCACTTATATCTCTGTGGATTAAAACTAGATGGAGACTGTCTCTGAAAAAATCAATTATTTTTAGTGAGTGAAATAACTGTGGGCTTACTACAACCCAGCCAAGGGCCCTGGTGCCCAGGTTACACATTTCTGCTAAGGAAACAAAAGCATAACATAGAGGGCTGTGCATTTATCATGAAGTCATGTTAGAAGAAAGCTCTTTTAGAATAATATGGCAGGAGCCAGGGTGTATATAACTCTGGCATGATAGCACTATTCTGTAAGTCTTTGGATTGGAAAGGTGTCCCAAAGAGTTTAGGGTTCTAGATACCCAAAGGGCATCCTACAGAGATTACAATCTGCACTATACCTTCACTTTGAAAACACAACTCCAGTCAAGAGCTTAATATATTGTGAACTCACATCAGCAACAATAATACCATAGTACTCTTGAACTGGAAGACATTACCTATTTTTGATTATATATTAAAAAAATTTATACTATACATTTTCTAATTCTATATTTCAACATGACATGAAATGCACAAGCATTTCTAGGTAAATATAATGTTATAATGTAGAAAGAGATGGTAAAAATGATTATAAATAAGGCTATAGGTTTTCATTAGTAGTCAATATATTAGTCAATCTATTTTTTTCCTGCCAATAATTCTACTAAAAAGAACAATACCATGATAAGTACTTGGTACATACTTCTTCATTTAATCATCACAACTACTCTGTGAAGTAGATACTATGATTATCCATATTTTGTAAATGAGAAAACTGAAGTACTGAGAGATGAAATAACTTGCCCACGACCACACAGCTGGCAAGTGCTGAGGTCAAGATTTAAACCTGGAAACAAGATGCCAGAGTTTTTAATCAAATATCCTGTTCTGCTTCCCATCTAATAGAAGCATTATATTTGAGTTTCTCTACCTATTTCTCCTACTTCAGTACTTGTTACCTCCAATCTTTTTGGAAGTAGCCTCCTGAGATCCCTTAGTGATAACTATTAATGCTATCATCTTATGATTTAAAGTGCCTTCCACAAAAGCCCTAGCCAATCTAATTTAGAGAGTAATGATCAAAAATAAACTTCAAATCTGTTCAAAAACCTAATAGATCTACAGGTCACTATTTATCATTAAGAAATATAAATTTAGCTTTGAAACAATGAGTAATAAATTATTTACAACCACTGAAGTCAGTAATAATTAGAACATTCTTTTCAGCTGGAAGGATCTCAAGTAATCAAATCAAATATAGATTTTATACTGACAAAAAGACCACACCTGATTCCATAAATACCTCTACCTCAAATGAAGCTTCAAAATGGTTATAAAAAGCACAGCAAGTCTCAGCATGCTTTCTAAGCCTTAAAAAGTCTTATCTCAGGACAAAAACCAGTTAATAAGAGTTAGGCAAAACTGAATATTAGGAGCTTCCCTTACTACAGATAAAACTGAAATTGGGGAGATATTTACAAAGAAAAGACCAAATATACTACTCTTTTCCTTTTCTCTAAAAAACAAAACAAAACAAAATTAAGAAGCAAAAAAAAATGCTGAAGGATGAAGAGGGACAACAAATGATATGCTGAAGGGGCTAAGTTAAATTTATGGGGGAATTTAGTAACATCTGCTGAATAGCATAGAGTTTCTGTCTGTATGTGCAAGTTTTTTGAAAGACCAGAGTTTATGGTTTACAGATTGGTGCATTCTTATGGGCATACGCTACTTTATCCAAAAATGTTACTGTCCTGGTGTTCACCTGGCTAATGCTAGGCAGAGGATTAATGTTCAGCATTAACAATCAGGATACTGGATTAATAATATCCATTGGTTAAAACGGCTCAAAGCCTCGAGACTCTTCCACCAAAAGCATGCTGTGAACTTCTAGAGAAGAATTTCTTAGTAATGTTTGAAAAATTAAAATGTACACTCCTTTGTTTAAAACATTCAGACATTCAGGAAACATCTCCAGAAAGTCTCAAAAATTAAAAATAAATTTCCTTGAACAAGGAAAAACATAAATTATAAAAACAAAAACGAGCAAAAATTGTCAACAAGTGTGAAATATGGTACTAGTTAATTAAAACCCCATCTTATTTCATGAAAGATTTGAGGTGAAGACAGAAAGTGTTCATAAAAAAATAAAAAACTAAAGTACCAAGTTTAGCATGAATGAGATGTGTAGGCATTAAATCGTTTTGTAAT
This sequence comes from Macroglossus sobrinus, assembly GCA_004027375.1. Lineage (NCBI taxonomy): Eukaryota > Metazoa > Chordata > Mammalia > Chiroptera > Pteropodidae > Macroglossus > Macroglossus sobrinus. The sequence continues at coordinate 12,087 of PVKZ01001883.1, forward strand.
CCCTCAAGTGGATTTCTGTTTTTTGGATTAAAGACTGTCTCCAGTTGTCTCTGACTGGACCTTTTTGAGCAGAGGGTGTCAGGCACAAAATGCTTCAGAGCATCTAGTTGCTATAGGAAACCTCCCACATGCTTTGCTGCATTCTGTATAACGTAGCTCCCTGTGAGCACAAAGGCCAAGGAGTTCTGTTATATAGCGGTCCTCTACTATATATGACGGAACACTACCACTAAAAGTCACAAGGTGTAAAAACTGGTTTTCATGACTCGGCCAGAGTGACAGTAACTCTGTTTCTGAAAAGAAATGACCCTAGCAGGAAGCTATTTGTTCCTGCACAGTGAACTCTGTTGAAAGAAAGTGTGGTGAAGAGCACCAAATGATTACTGGCTTTCAGGGTAACCCAATACACCTCAGCCTCCTGAAAGAATTTTAGAGGTGCCAAACTGAGACATTCCTGCCATTTGCCCCCAAGACTCACTTCTCAAGATTACTACTTGATCCACCTAGTTTTAGTTATTTCACAGGTGTGATTGATCATCTGTGTGTAGCAGGTTGACCTGCCAACTAGATTGATGTTATCTGAATTCAGGACTTTTCCAATGAGGAAAGAGAGATTGGCTGCTTGAAGAAGTATGAAATGAAAAAACTTAAGCTGTGCACATATAGATGAGAACATTAGAACTTAACTCCTTTTAAAATGTGTTCTCCACGATATTATAGCCCTAATCCTTCTTTTCAGTTTTAATTTGATCTTCCATTCTGATTCTAGAGCTCCACATTATACATTAAAATAAAGATGTGTCAAGAAAAATGCAAGGAACAAGGAGTAGACTCTAATCCTGTTTCTGTAAGCTGTATTTACAAACATAACAACTTGGACTTGTTTCTATTAGAAAAATAGACTATAAGAATTCTGACGTCAGATGCTGCTTGGGACACAAAAAGCATGCTTTTAAATGATTAAAGGGAAGATTATGTCAAGAAATTGACTTGAAAAACTCAAAGCTAGAATATTTAAAAACACATTGTAAATAAGGAAAAAATCAACTAAACACTGACCTGATATAACATAGCTTTAAATGCCAAGTGTCTTAATCTCATGGTTAAAATTTCCCCTGCTTTGCCGTAAAATAATCCCTGGAAAACAAAAAGAAAATCTACATTTATTCTTGACTCTCTTTCTTATTTTTTTGTGACAGTTATTATTTATACTTATTTAATATTTTATTGTTATTATATTTAGTTAATATTTTTAACTCAAATAGAGAAGATGACATAAAAAGTAATCATGTTCAAATTTGTTTAATTCATTAAATGCTTACCTGAATGAAATAACTGACAAAGCAAATAACACCCAAAATGACAAATATCATGGAATAAATTTCTGCATCATGCTTTAATGTGGTTTTATCATCATTTTCAAACATCTGAAAAGAAATAGATTTTTTTTTATCAGGTAACTGGAGAAAAATATAGAAGAGAAAAAACTAAAATGCCTATTAATTGGGATTTTTAAAATGAATTTCAACATAAAAATAAGATTATATATACATTTCTGGGAAGAAAGCACACCATTGTTCTACCCTCTACATTCATTAAGTATGATAGAAACATAATTTGTTGTTAATTTTCTCAATTAAGCTATGTAAATATGAAATCAGACAAATGAGTCCTCTGTTATTATTTTCACAATATATTTTCAAAGAAACCATCAGTTTGAATTATTATTTCTAATAACTTTTAATAACTCACATTTCTTAGTATTCCTCTATTTAGAGCACTACCTGCACATGAGACCTTTATACATGTCCCTAGAAATTGTTCCTAAAGTCACTAATTATACATGTTGACAAAACATAGTTGTGCAAATCTGAGAAACTGAAAACTTAATGTGCTCTAGTAAAATCCTTGGATCCATCAGCTTTCCTAGGTCCCTCGGCACAATCCCAAACTCTTGTTATTTCCTTTCCCTGATCTGACTGGTAATAAAAAATGGCCATTGTTCAGACTAGTTGAAAGAAAAGCTGCCGCATTTGTCTGTTTTATTGCTTCAGTGCTTTGGAATGCTGATACAGCACTGGAGTCAAAATTAGAAAACAAAGCGATTTCTTTACTGATTGCCTAGTCAACAAGGCCCAGCCAAACACTTCACAATAGAGGCCAGCTTATTTCCTGAGAAGATCAGTTAATCGTTCTATCATGGATCTCACAGTGAATAAAGGTGACCCACCACAATCTCAATTTTTCCCTTGCTGGATCAGAGTACAACAGGTCTGTTCTCTCAGACTACACTTTGTCTAAAATTGTGAAAAATATTAGCAAATTAGTTTTACTTACAGTTATGATTTTTGCAAAGATGATGGAAAATATTGGATGAATAGTTCCATTTAAAATAGAAGCCAATGTCCCCAGAACCACAAAAGACCATTCAGACTTGTTTAATTTAAAAATTTTTAACAGAGAAACTTCAGGAAGACTTGTCTATAAATAAAATACCTTGGTTAAAACCCCAGTTTAAGAGCATAATGGAACTTAGAGAAGTTAGCTATCTTAAACAGACCTATAATGTAAAATAACAAATATAATAGGTAGTATACTAGAAAGTAGAAAGATTTCACTGCCCACATTACCGATGATGACCTTAAAACATACAAGAATCTTACTAAAAGTGACTATTTGTGCAACTTATCATTTTGGGATTTCACTCAGTTGCTAGAAAATACAAATCAACCTACATGTTCTGATAGCTAAGACTCACAGAAGAAATGACAGGCATATTTTTCTTTACTCCTATTAAACTGGATAGAGTATCATACTCTGATAGGACAAAATTTAAGTGGGAACTAAGCAGAGACAGAAGGTAGAAGTTTTACTAGCATTTTTAGTGTGAAAGTTTTCTAGTTTCATGACTTATTCACAGAAACACTTTCTAATACCTTGGTTAAAAGCTTGTTTTGAGTTTCCCATTTACAAGTGAATTGCTGAAATATCTGAGCATTTTACTTACACTTGCCAAGCTTCCCTTTCCTCATCCTTCCGAGGGTGATGACATCATTTCCTATCTTATAGGACTGCTTTTAGAATTAAGCTTCACTTAGTATTTGCAAACAGTAAGTACCCAATAAATGATAGCCACTGCTGATGTTATACTACAGAGAAGAGATTATATTACGCAAAATTCCAGGTTTTATACAGAGAAAGCACAATGCAAGTAGCTGTTTTGTATCTGCCAGCCCTTCAGTGGAATGTGTGTAGGTTAATATAGGAGATAAACTTTAAAAATCATGTGAATAGCTTTGTGGTGAGTAATTAGTTTGAATGGGAAAGTAGACAGCAAACTACTAGGCATTTTATATGTTAAAACTTCCTCATGGTATTCACTTTTGAAATAATGACATTTACAAGCCTAATAAACAGAGAATTCTTCAGGAGAGAGTACAAAATAGTTTACAATTCTTGCTTTAATCTTAGTGCAGCAATATAATGTAAACTCTATTGCTTGAACAATAGAACTTTTCAAATTCTAAAGCCTTTAAAGTCTATTTTCAGGATGGTTAAACCAACATTATATTGAGTTACTTAATAATTTTACTATCTACTATCTTTTCTTCTGAAGTTTTCTGAAGATTATTGTCAGCTAGTTGACTGTCCAAAAGAACATGGGCCTCTGTTACAGCCAGGTCACTAACACCTGCCCCTTCTACACACACAGCATCATTCACTTGGGTAAAGGTATGTGTTCTCATGCTTGATTTCTCACCCCTACTCCCAGGCTTTTCTCAAGTCCAGATCACCTGGCTTCAACCCTCCTGACAACTCATACCCCTTGGTACTACTCTCTTCAACCTCCACTCTTACAAGCTCAAGTTTCATTTCTGTATCCCCATTCATCTTCCCTTCTCTTAACATGTCCAGCACCTGTTTTGGCCCCCAACCTACATTCTGAACATTTTCCTCAGCACTCTCTCTGGTTGTGCCCTGGGATTAGAGCACTGGATCCTACATGTGCTGGTGTTTATCTGTGTCCAGGTAGTGTTGTGGATTTGGGTCTTTGTATGACCCAAATTGATCTTGAGCATCACTGGTGGTATCTGTACCACAGTTCTGGAGCCACTGTTTTTACTCATAGTCTGCCTCATAGGGAAAACATTCTCATGAGATTTCTTGCTCCAACAATGACAGCTGACATAAAGACAGTATTATTTGAGGAGCTCTTTCTTATAGTGTCACAGTGATGCTAGGGTAAAGTTTGGGAAAGACTTGTTTTGTAAATTTAGTGCTATAGTAACATTTTATTATAAATAAATTCTAAATATTATAAGGATTAAATCAGAATTCATTGGAGAATTCATGGGTAAAACTTGTTGATAGTTGAACCATTACCTCTTTATTTTGAATAGATTCCTCAGAGTTATCAATAAAGTCTGACTTGATGCTATTCATGGAGCACAAAGGAACTGAGCTGGTATTTTTTTCAGTAGAATATGCCATTGATTCCATCTGTTCATCAGTTTTTTTAATATCCTTAAATGAAGAATATACATGTTACCATTAGATTAATGCCTTAAAAATTCAAAGAAACTTTATTAAACATCCCCCTAAAACTGTATTGTCTCTATTATTGAAAGTGGTATATTTTTATGCAGTTCTTGCCAAAGTTTTCAGGTTTCACAGAGAGCTAGTAAGTCTAACTTATACTGAAATGAGTGAGTATCAGTGACTTAGTGTGCTTTCTATCTAAAGATTTGTATAATTAACAGGAGAAAACAATGCCTTAACCCAAAACAATTATTCCACTAGCAGGGACAGATCTTAGTAAAAGGAGCATTGTGAGAGAGATGTTGCAAAGATTTCTTTCTGACATGCTCCTGGTTTTATTTTAAATTTTTTATTTTTTATTTTTTGCTTATAAATTTATAATAAACAACCAGGCACCTAAATGTGAGCCTGGTCTTGGGCCTGAAGGAGATCTCAGAAGACAATAATACTTCCCAGCCTGCTGCTGCTGCACATTCCAAACTGATCACGAACCAAAATTGGTGAGGCCAGCTCATAAATAAGAAATCGTACAATAGAATGAATTTCTAAACCAGTTTGCTTTAAGTCTCATTTTTGTTTTTCTTGCTACTTGGAGAAATGAGACCAGTTTTAGTGAAATTAAGGAGTTACACATTCTTTGCTCACCTGAGTGGTATGGGTAAATTTGTGACTTCCCCATGAAGTGATGGGAGGAAGGGGACAAGACAGAGATGAGGAGCCCAGTTAGGATGACTGTGGCCCAGACCAGGGTGGGAGTGGAGATAAAAGAACATAGGTGGATTTAGGTACAAAGGAGAATATGCACATGAAAGGCTTCCCAGGGACACTGATTCTTTGACAAGCTTAACAACTGTTAATCAGTCATTTCAAAGTACCATGAACTTTAACCGGTCCTATACTATCCTAACATCTGTAACCAGACATTCCTTTACGCTATCACTTTTCTTCTTTTTTTCTTTTTTCTTATAGATTTATTTCTATCAAGAAAGAAATCTTTTATTTTGCTTTTTTTCAGGAGCTATTTATTTACTTTGTGTTAAGTTTAAAATAAAATTTTAACCTCTTCTCATAATAAATTTTTCTAAGAAGGTACTTTAACAGGACAAAGACAGTTCCTTTTCCTGAGAAGACTGCTAGACAAAATAAAAAAAGTTTTGGTATATGTATATCTCTGCCTGTTTTTATTTCATTTTCACATGGAAACTCACTAAATAAGTATTTCTAAATAATCGTGTATGTTCAAGACAAATAATTATAGCATTAATATACACAGTTTTAACTTTCTTGAAAAGTTTGACTGGATAATGTTAATACTAATAGTAAAAACATTGATTATGCCAACAATAATTCAAAGCACTTTACATGAATGAACTAATTTAATACTAACAGTAATTCATGAATAAGTTACTATTATTTTCCCCACTAGAAAGAGATTAGAAAACTGAGGCATAGAAAATTTTCATAACTCATCCGAAGTCCTAAAACTATTAAGTGTCAGAGTCAGCTTTCAACTTTCAGGGTCTCCAGAGCTCATAATCTTAATCATAATCATTTTGCAATTCTACTTCTCAGGACTGATTTTCTTAGCAGCACTAACTTTGTAATACTTATAGTTATCATGAATTCTCTAAATTAATTCATTTAGACACCACAGGCAATAGTGGCGAATAAGTACATTCAGGGTTTCAGAAATGAGTTATTTTTTATGTAGATATCATGTAAATTATGTTTATTGTTCAGTATCTATATTATAGTTGTTCATTGAGTATTAATATTAAAAATGGCATTGCTACATTAGAATAAACATTATTTCAGGTAATAAAAGAATTAGTATTTTAAATTTTTATACATTCATATCACAAACATTCCTTTTTTTGTTTTCTTTACATTGTGAAACTCTTTTACCTATGACTTAATGAGTTTTGGGTTAGTTATACTAAAAATAAAGATGTGACTTCAAAGAAAAATCTTAGTGTAGTAGTTTTTAAGAAAAATCTCAAAATAAGCTAAATTTGATGAGTTATTTCTTTTTATTATTATACTTATAAGTTTGAAAATACTGAATTAATGACTTCATAAATTATTAAGTCTACCATGGAATGAAAATCATGCAAATTTAGCTGGCAAATAACACCTAACTTTTATTTTTTGAAGGAAAATGTGGCCTAATATGCAATAAAATTGAAATCAGGCAGTTTTTAAATCAATATAAGATTAAATTTTCAAACTTTTCCTGTCATTGCTTTGTATTATGTGTTTAAAAATGCTTATGTTAGCATTGTGGAGAAAGCTAGGGTTTTAAACGTGAAGTTTTAAGTTTAATGAGGAGATGGAGGCTCACAATTTTTCAAATTTCTTAACTCATGAAATGCTAATATTGACATCAAAAATATAATAAAAAATCTGAAGAAGTAAAATAAACCAAAAAGTGTTGACATTAGTTGTCAGCAGACTAGTTAGAAAGAGAGTTGCCTTCTAGGTCAAGAGGAGGAGGCTTGGCCAGAATGAAGAAGTTAGCTAGAGCCTAGTCCCTATCACTTAGATTATGAAAAACAATGTGAAACCCAGTAGGGCAGATCACCTGGCATGTAGAAATGTGGATCCTAAAAAACAAGAATTTGCCAGTAAGTTTCCAGTATTATCATGCCTCCTCTCGACTGCCCACATGGTCCACCTTTGAGGATGTGGTATGTAAATGAAATGAGTTTATTTGTGCATCCCTTTATTCAGCATACAATTATCGAGTGCCTTAGTGTGTCCAGGCACTGTGTTAGGTCCTTCCTACACAGTAAGTTTCAACTAGCTTCCTCCTATCTTCTAAGAACTTCCACCATATGATCTTCGATAACCAATTCTTTTCCATCATTCTCCAATACTCATGTTTTCTCACGGAAGGCTGTCTCATTTAAATTTAGTTGCAAATCAAGTTCCTTCTTTTTTACCTCTCTGTTCCATCTACTTAGAGTTCTCCTCCTTTTCCACTTTCGAACTGCTGGCCTTCAAGGCCTCTTCATGTAACCTTCCATGGGCAATCTAGTTTCCCCTCTCCCCATCCATCTTGCTTATTTCTTCAACTTGTAACATCTGTATGCATAATTCTGCATTTTGCCTCTGAAGTCTTTAGGTAGAGATTATGTGTTATATTTCTTTGTTTTAATGACAACCACAAAAATTACAATATATAGAATCAGACTGTTTTGAATCGGCCTCATACAAGCCTTTCAGCCTGTTTGTAGGGTGATTGGCAAATATAGGTGCTATGTACCCATTTGTTCTTAAAACTTTCATCATATTATTTAGCGCAGTGCTGAGGGATATTAAATACACTGAATTTCTTCACTGGGAAACTACAAATAAACGTTGACTGCTTTGTGAAACCTAACATTATAATTCAGGACTTCTGTTTTATAGTGCGGTATAATCTCTGATGAGTTAAAAATAAACCCTGCTAACATAACGGTATGTCATGTAAACATTACCTGTGACATTGCAAGTGAATAATATAGACCTTGTTTTGCCATTAGTTCAGCGTGTGTTCCTTTTTCCACCACCACCCCATCTTTTATGGTCACAATCAGATCTGCACTTCGAATAGTGGAAAGTCGGTGTGCTACTACAATTGTAGTTCGACCTTTGCTTGCCTGAAAAAATAAGCATAAAAAATAAGTATAAAATTAGTAGAAATAAGAAATTCTCCCATATTCTAGAAGATTACTTGTCATCTTTTAAATATCAAAGAATCTTATCTTTCATATAGAAATTTAGAAACATTAACAAGTTAGGAAGGCCAAAATAAATTAAAGTAAAAAGAAAGTCAGAAAGTTAATAAGATTCCAAATTGGTAGATTTATAAAATGGTAGTATCTTAGAACTAGAAAAGAAACTAAAAACCATTTAATCTGGGCCACCTCACAGTTGTCTGGCTATTAATAATTTAAAAATGACTAAGTAACTTAAACTCACTATTTCACATTTTCTTCATATTTACAATGGGGATGTTACTTAACTAGTTGGGTACAGATATGTTTTTAACTTTTTAACAAGTATCGTATACATATAGAAGAGTACTCATCAGTGTACAGACCATTGCACTTTGACAAACTGAATACATTCAGATGCACAGTACTCAGATTAAGAAACAGATCATTACCAGTACCCTGAAACCTCTCAGGCTCTCTTCCAATCACTTTACTGCTCACCCACATCAATGGTAACCACTATCCTGACTTCTAACAACACATTCTTTTTTTTTTTTTTTTTTGTATTTGATATAAATGGAATCATGTACTATATACCCTTCTATGTCTGGATGTTTTTGTTTAACATCATATTTTTGAGATTCATCTATTTTATTATATATAATTGTTGACCATTCATTCTTATTACTGAATAGTATTCTACTGTGTGAATATGCCACAATTTATTTATGCATTCTGTTCTTTGTTGTCAAACAGCTTTTCAAAGTGTTGTCCTGATTTATAAATCTCCAAAGTGCAGGAGAATTTTGGTTACTCTATATCCTTAATGACACTTGATCTTGGTACTTTGTTTCTTTGTTTGGTAGGTAAGTACTATCATATTGTGCCTTTTACTTGCATTTACCTAAAGAGTGATAACATTGAACAACTTTTCATATCGTTAGTGACAATCTGGATTTTCTCTTTAGTGAACTGTAGGTTTTCACTCATTTTTCTATTGGAACTGTCTTTTTCTTATCAACTTTCAGTAGTTGTTTATATATTCTATATATGAGGGCTTTGTTATATACTATATTTTACAATTATTTTTTCCATCTAACTGGTTGTCTTTTCACTTTCTTATTGGTCTTTTGATAAACATAATTAAAAAATTTTAATGAACTCCAACTAATCAACTTTTCTCTTACAATTTGCGGTTTTTGTGTCCTATTTAAGAAATTTTTATCTACACCAATGCTGTGTGGATGCTTTTAAATCTTTTACCTTACCATCTTTACCATTTCATCTTTCATATTTGGGTCTATAATTCATTGAAAATTGATTTTTGTGTGATGTCAAGTAGGAGTCAGTGCATATAGCATTAGCCCCTTATCCAAGGTTTTGCTTTCTGTGGTTTTAGTCACCCCCAGTCAACTATGGTCTGAAAACATTAAATGAAAAATTCAGGAAAAAACAATGCAAAATAATTTTGAGAGACTGTATTTATATAACTTTTATTATAGTATATTGTTATAATTGTTCTATTTTATTATTAGTCTTTGTAGTTAACCTCTTATTGTGCCTAATTTATAAATTAAACTTTATCATAGATATGTATGTATAGGAAAAAACAGTATATACAGTGTTTGGTATTATTCACAGTTTCAGGCATCCATTGGGGGCCTTGGAAAATATTCCCTGCAGATAAATGGATGACTATACAGTTAACCAATTGTCCAAGCATCATTTTTTGAAAAAAAACATGCATTCTTCATTGCACTGCAGTGCTGTCTTTGTCATTAAATCAGGTGACCATTATTTTGTGTCTATTTGTATTCTGTATACTGTTCTACTCAGTTTGTCTATATTGTACCAATGCTACATTGTCTTAATTATCATAGATTTAAAATAGGCCTTGATATCCATTAATCTAAATCTTTAAGCTTTATTCCTCCTCTACAAGATTGTCTTGACTATGTAGTTTTTGTAAATGCCTAGCACCATAACTGATACTTTTGGCACACTATAGACACACTAAAAATTGTCTGGGTATTTAAGAACTGACAGCTAATATTATTACTATTAACACTATAGTATTGGTATATTACTGACATTTACTTTTATTGTTCTTATTTTTATTCTTATTTATTACAGAGAAGGAAACTGGAGCTCAAAAGTTAAGAGGCTTGCTCAAAACTTCGTTTAGTCACGGGAAGGACTGGTACTAGAATCGGCATGGTCTCTATTCTCTGAAAAAGGTCTCTTTATTACAGTAGGTATTCTTGAGATGAAGCAGAGTAGTATCTCTTTCAAATTCTTCTATTCCAAATCTATAACAGAAGAAAACTTCTCAAATCAATGGTGATTAAGATTAAATAATAATGTGGAGACATATTTATGACAAAATCTTATATGGAAAATGCAGGAAAAATATATGCATCTGTTATTACTATGTTAAAAATCTATACATAGAAAAAGGCACTTATATATAAATATAGCAAAATAGTAGTAGTACCTATATTTAATTACTGGACCTATAGGTTGTATTCTTCTTGCCTTAGTTTTCTCAATTTTATTTAATGTACATGTATTTTATTTATGTTTACAAACAAAGCTAAAATACTTTGGAAAAGTATGTTCTATTTTCAATAGCTTTTGTTCCTATGAGTAAGATATATATACATGCATACAAGCAACAAATAGATACTATTATGAAAGACTGAAAATAGTTACACTATGATTAAAGGTTTATTATTATTATTTTTATAATACCTTATTTAAATAAAAAAGGAGAAAACTATATTCTGATATTTTTGGCTTATGTTAAATTGATTAAAGTATCATTCCAACTGGGACACTCTTGAGTGGGACAAAAAGGGTAAACTGGAACTTTGTCAGGACAACTGGGAGATATGGTCATGTAATTATAACTTAAAAACTTCTGAATTCATAGTCTAAGTGAAAGAGGAATCATGTATCACTCAGGTTAGAAATGGTGATAGAGAGGCGGTTACCATTTAAATTGGGTGTTCTACTTGGACTTTAATTGTTAAAATTACTTAGGTAAATAGGACTGTGGATGGAGATACTATAACTCATCAAAACTAGGCTTCTACATCAGGCAGATATTATAATTAATATTTGTTTCTGAAATGTACTCATCCGTAAACATCATACACATATAGTTATATCAGGAATATATACATACATATATACATATTCAATATATTATATACATATACCTAGCCAATATGTGTGTGTATGTGCATATGCATGCATGCACACTAGGAATGAGGAATAATGCCTAAAGTTCAGAAGTGAGGCTAGGTCACTGTATTATAGTCAGTTTAAAATTCTTCCAAGTTGTGATGGCAGTAAAGAGACCATTGATTGACTGGACCAGTTTCATGGGTATATGAACTATGCAATCACTCAAGGGCCCATGCTTAGAAGGGTCCTGCTGTTGGCTTAATGCTCTACTACTATCTAATAATTTTTAATAAGTTTTGAACAAGAAGTCCACATTTTCATTTTCCACTGGGCTCCACAGACTATGTGACTGGCCTTGACCACTGGTAAAGGTGAAAAGGTTTCCATGCAGGTGTACCAAGCATGGATATTAGGAGAGTCCTCTAAACAGGTGAAAAATAATATATATATATTTTTAAAGGATAGTTTAATATCTATCCAAGGCAGGGTCCCTTTTTGTCATGACCTCAATATCATACTAATCATCAGACTCAAATTATTATTCAAAGCAACTAAATTTATATTATATTTAACCTATATCTCCTGTCACATAGAGTAGATAGAATAGTTATTTCTGCACTCTCCAGCACTACCTGTGTTCCAGACCTCTTTTCTAGAAATATGAGATAAATAATGACTGGCACAAACATTTCCCTTGATTTTTTTTAGTTTGAAAGCAGATCATTACATTACATGAATAGCTAAGTAATCTTTATAAACAACAAAGAAGACTAATGATATAGCAATGGAATCCATGAGTTTCAATAAAAACTTATATTATAGTTTGCTTTGACATATATAATGATGAATGTAACTCTTAATGTACTACATGCTAACCAAGCATGAATTGTAAACAATCTCATATATAGACTACAGACTATGTTATGTTTATAAAAGAAAATCTAATTTTTAATAATTTCATCATTTATGTTCTCCGGAGTCACAATTCCTAGATTTGAATCTTGTTTCTGCCAATTTCTGGGTTTGCGATCTTACACTAGTTACCTAACTTCCCTGAGTCTAGTTTTCTCATTTGTTAAGTGGGGAAAATTATGCTACCTATATTTTGGGGGTATGCTGAGGATTAATGTTCTTAGTACTATGCCTTGTACATGGAAAGTTTATACTCAATAATAGCTTTTATATCATTAATTAAATATCTTCAATCTGCAAACCCTCAGCTATTTACTGAGGGCAAATAGAAAGATAAGCCCTTGGGAGAGCTAATAAAGAAGGCAGAAAAATAATTATAACATAAAAATATTATAGGGGCACAGAAGTGATTAACTGTCTAGTTGAAAAGAAAAAGATTTACAAAATTGATGATTTTGAGTAGGGTCTTAATAAATAGATAAAAGTTTGTCATGTGGGAAAAAGAGAGGGGGGACAATTATAATAGAGGCTATAGCAAGACCAGGAAGTTGGTCCTGAAAGAACATGGCATTGTGGAGAATACTGAGGTTCACATGTAGCAGAAATTGTGGAAAACAGAAGATTTCGGGCTAGGAATAGAATTTAGGTTTAGTTCATGTAAAGCAATGCTAAGGAGCATTTCTTCTGTAGGGAATAGAATTTATCAGAGGTTTCTGAATAGGGGAATAGTGTACATAAATAAAATTTGTTCTTTAAAAATTACCTATCATTGTTTATATATGGATATAGAACTTGCAAGGTCTTTTTCAACACTTGAGTTCTATTTTTTTGTACAGGCTGATCTTATCACATTTTTGAGATTTAAGAGGCTGTAAAATAGTCAAGGTAAAAATGATTAATGCTGTAATAAATAACTATAGACATAATAGTTTGAACTGTTTTTATTGCTTTTTTTCTCTTTTTACTCAAGACAACTAAATATGTATATAAATTTTAATTTCAGATGATGCTATATCTTCAAGCTGCAAAATTAGTCAGTTTTGTTATCTTTAAAAAAGAAGTAGGAGGGCCATAGAAATTGTCATCCATCAATAAGCCAAACAATATTACAGGTTATTATTAACTATTGGTGAAAAAAACAATTATTTCTTTTGAGAATATCTTATATTTTTAAAAATGTTAGAATTTGAAAGGTTCCATAACTAACATTTCTCTATTGGGTTTTGCTCAATGGTCCCATGAGCCGATGAGGAAAGTATGCTTATTTCCCTCTGAGAGAAGCCGAGGTTCAGATAAGTTAAGCAAGTGATGCCAGTCCATATAGCAGGAAGGTAGGTGGCAAACTGAAACACAACTCAGGTCTTTTGAATACTCAAACCCTGCTGTATCTTTGTGAGATGTCTTCCTGTCAGTGTGACTAAAGCCCTTTGCATTGACTGCTTCTAAAATACCTTAAAAATTTTCTCTTTCTGTACCTTATACCAGCACTGAGGACAGGCTTTTATGCAACTGTACACTTTTGTAACAGTTTTACACATGAACAAAGTAGACCTATTAAATCCCTTCTGTTGAAATGCAGATAATGGTGAGAATTACCAATCTTTAATAGTGATCTTAAAAATACGTAACAAAGAACCATTTTTGATTCTATAAAATATACTTCATTTAAATGATTATAAACTATACCACTAATATTTTTACGTATGATTTCAAAATGAAAAAAATGAGTGATTTCTAAATTTTATAAAAAACAAAAAATTAAGAATATTGGAAAGGGTTAACACCAAAGCAGTGCCTCAAAAAATGGAGTCAATTGTATAAAATAAAAGATTCTGCATTCAACCAACATGGAATATGAAGAGTAAGATTTATCATCCCATATGAAACCAAGAAAATGACTGGAAAAATATATGAAAAAATGTTTTTCAAAACACTGAACATTATTAGGCAATGAAGCATGAAACACAAAAGGTGAGTACTGCATTACTACAATATCATAAATGTGGCCTAAAACTGAAGTACTAGCCATAGGATACAAACAAACAAAAAAAATCAACACTAATTGTTCCAGACTTAAAACATAGAAGAGGTTTTGGAAGCAAGGTCTCCTAGAAAACTGATTAAAGAAATGTGAGCTAATGCTTTGTCTTTTAGCAAGAATTACTGTAAAGATAAGAGAAGTAATGCAATCTATTCCACTGTCTTTTTTGGATACCTCAAAATAAGTGTGGTAGATTTTCAATATGCCTTTGCTGCTATTATTTTTCCTAGAAAGTACCATTTCCTAGCATCTCCTCTCCTCCTTCACAGTTTATATAAAACTAAAAGCCAAACAAGTAGGTATTTGACTAAAGAAGGGTCAACAGGAAGACAGGGCTCCACTTGACACTTTGCTGGCATTTTTCAGATTACTTCACAATTCTATGCACAACCATAAATCACAAGGTAATTAGCTTGGACTTTGAAATAGAGGGTGCTTTAAAACACTGCTAGGCAGAATTGCTAGGGCAGAGATAAGAGCCTAAAGAGACCAGCTAGCTTCTCATCAGTGGTGGTAATGGGCCTTGAATAAAGGTGGGCAACAGGAAAAGAAAGAACTATGCAAAGCTGTGAGCATTTGAGAGGGCCTGCATTTGACTGCTGGATCAATTAACACAGATAATATACTTTCTGGAGAAGCCTGGGTTTTGGTATCCCACAGCAAGTGTGGGGTGGGAAACCTATGAGAACACAAGTTCCCACTGACTGCCAGTTAGAAGTTTGCCTCAGGAAGACTGGGGCCCACTGATGATATATGCTTGATGATGCAGTCCTATGGTCTTCAAACTCTTTCTTTTTAAGCTGAAAAATCTTTTCATCAAATGAAAGTGCATGTGGAAACTTGATATACTTAAAGAAACCATACAGATTAATGGGTAGCTGTTCTGTTTAAATTGAGAGTGGGGGAATTCTACCTGCTCTTCTACCCCACCACTTTGCCTTTTTTCTACTCCTCAAGAGGCTCCTTGAAAATCCTAGTCCCCAAGTGCTCCAAGAATATAGTATGAAAAGCTCTCACTACTCTTATGAATTTCCACCTCCTTTAGCTGCTATAAGGTTTCTATGGTAGTCACATGGAAAATGCAGGCTTTTTGGTATCTTAACTATCTCAGTAAGATATTAAAAGCCAGATGGCTTGGCGTTCTTCTGAGCCAACACTGATTCCATAGCTGAACAATGTGAAATTACTGTCAGGTCTCTCCACCTGTCCAAGAATGCTCTCTCTTTTGTAAAAAGGGGATGACAAATAACAAAATATCAGGCACTTAGAAGCCTGATATTTCGCCCCTGAACACCTTTCTTTCATTTTGCAGGAATCTACTCTACTCATGTGAATATACATGCTTAGGTTAAGAGCCTTTAGAAAGGGAAACACATTTAATATCTAACTCTTGGCTGAGATGAGGCCATGTGTACTACCTAATTAGTAACAAGGAATAATACTCTATAGTATGATGGTTTCTTTCTATAGCCTGAAACCTCTTCATTCTCATTTGTAAATAAGTTATCAAGTTAGTAATTGGAAATAATAAAATTATTTAGTCATTTAATATTTTTGTCCTTTATTTGACTTTATTAACCAGCTAATATTTGTGGATAAAGTTACAAGAAAAAGTAAATGATGAAGTGGTGGATAAGAAGAGAAAAATGTTATAGTATTAGCTCATCCTTTTTCCAAGAGAGAATAATATTTTACCTACACCAGAATGCCAACCAATAAATAATATATTACAGATGTCTTATTTAGTAGCAATTAGAAAAAATCAATATCTTATATAGGAATTTTCCTTATTTGTGGGGAAGGAAAAACAGGAATAATTTAAATTCACAGAAATCACTAAGATACTTATCCATATCATAGAAAAAATTTTACTATATTTTAAGGCTTTTTATTATATTTTTAAGACTTTAAAATGTCCTGCTAAGTAAAATGATGTAAATTCATTTGCAAAAGAAAAAATATAGTATCTCTCTCTCTCCTGCTCCCCTCCCTCTCCCCCCCCCTCTGTGTGGTAAAATACACATAAAATTTTAACAAATTTTAACCATTTCTAAGTGTACAATTAAGTGGCATTAAGTATATTCACATTGTTGTACAATCATTGCCACTACTATCTTCAGAACTCTTTATCGCATATTGAAAGTCTGTGCCCTTTAAACTATAACTCTTCATTCCCCTTTTCTCTCAGCCCCAGGTAACCTCTGTTTTACTTTCTAAGAATCTGACTATTCTAGGTATCTCAGATAAGTGTGAACGTACATTATTTGTCCTTTTGCATCTGCCTTATTATTTCAGTTAGTATAATGTCCTCAAGGTTCATTCATGTTGTAGCATGAGTCACAATTTCCTTCCTTTTGAAGACCTGGTACTACTCCATTGTGTGTGTGTGTGTGTGTGTGTGTGTGTGTGTGTGTGTGTGTGTGTATACACACAGAATTTTTTTTATTCACTCACCTGTTAGTGGACATTTGGGTTGTTTCTACCTTTTGGTTATTGTGAATGATGCCACTGTGAACACTAACGTACAAACATTTGCTTGAGTCCCTGCTTTCAATTTTGGGGGGGCAGATACCCAGAAATGAAATTGCTGGATCATGTAGTAATTCTATGTTTAATAAGAAGCCAGTTTTGAAGAGTGATCTAGATTCAGACTTAGCTTCAGTCCCTAGCAGATGTATAATCTTGATGCAGCATAGCATGATGGTTATGTGAACAAGCTAGAGGGCTGCCGGTCTGGTCCAGGTTCTGGCTTCACTGTCGCTCAACTGTTACTCAACCTCCCTGTGCTTCAGTGTGCACGTCGGCAAAGAAGGAGAATAAGTGTTTTTATCTCATTGGGTGAGTTCTTGTAAAGATTAGTTATTATTTTCCATTTATTACTTTATTACGACTAGTATAACAATTTATAAAAGGTTTCATGTGGCCTCTGAATTTGTGCATAGTGTGTTTATAGATTTTCCTGAAGAGTTACAGTGGTTTATTTTCCCTTTCTTAGTCAGATTCTCAGGGAGCCCTGACCTATTGAAGGGGAAGAAGCACTACCCTAAAAGAAATTAGTGGCCTATAATTTAACAACAAGCCTTACACATGTGAGCGTGGTGAAGCAGGTTTATAAAATGTCCCATGATCCTTGGGGAATGAGGTAGTTAGTCTCTATGTTACCTTTGTTTTCCTGGCTAAATTCCAGCCAAGGAAATCCCCTTGCAAAAATCCCTTTTCTGTTCCCAGTTATAATAGTGAGAGAGAGAGAGAGAGAGAGAGAGAGAGAGAGAGAGAGAGAGAGAGAGAGAGAGAGAGAGAGAGAGAGAAAATAAAGAATAAAAGTTCCATAGAGCAAGATATTTAACTGACATAGATACACCAAAATATGTGTGAGTGTGTATGTGCAATAATTAACCTAACTTCAATTTTGGAGAACCACCTTTTAGGGCTTACTAAAGTAACCTACGGCTTACTGTAATATGTCAATTTTCTTATTGTTCAGTTTTCCAAACACTGTAAACACAATGTAAGGGGCCTTGGAGGAAGAGCAACAGAATGTATCATACTGGTAAAGAACAGTGCTGATTAAAAAAAAGCCCAGGAGTGTTGCAAGAAAAGCAGTTCTGTCTCTTCAAAGAATAAAACTGTGACAGAAACACTTCCCTCATAATTAGCAAAGGGCCTTTTTAAAGGTTCCCCATTGATGTGGGGTAGCTGAACCTTCCTCAATAATAATTATTCCTTAGATTTGCATACCACCTTTAACATTTCAAAGAGTTTTCACAGGCTTTATTCTAAAATGTGTGTGGGCTTCCTCTGCTTCCCCCGGGACCTGCGGATGTTCACTGTCATGCCTCCTCTTAGCAGGACAGCCTGGAAGGCTGCTACATTGGTGCGCTGCATTCGTACCGCAGCACAGTGCAACCCCCACTACCTGTGGCATAAATATTCATCCACTGACTCTAGAATCTCCTCTCTAATGACATTAGTGAAGCAAAACTAGTTTTTAGCAAACCTAAATTAAGAAATCCAGAAAAGAGCACTTCAGGCCTTGGAACTATTCCATATCACACTCATCCAAAATCCATTCAACAATTATTTATTGGCTGCCTATTAAGGGCCAGGTATTGTTCTAGTGCTGGGGCACTGCAGTTCATCACTCAAAGCCTTTGCCACCAGAGCATTGACATTCCAGTAGAGGAAGAGAGACAACAAAATAAAAAAATACACACATAGTATACTAGCTGATGAAAAGTGTTATGGCATGTTTAAAGAGCAGCCAATGTGGGAGAGTGGTGGGATGTGAGGTTCCAGTAAAAGTTTGGCACCTAACTCCAGAGATCTTTGTAGCTTTCTGTAAGGAAATTGGTTTTTATTTAGAGTGAAGAGTGAGATAAGGAGCCACTGGAAGATTTGCAGCAGAAGCATGACATGATCAAATTTACATTTTAACAGCATCCCCCTGCTGCTGTGTTGAGAACAGACTGAAGTGGGCATGGACTGAAGCAGGGAGTTGGCTACCACAATAATCCAAGTGAGGACAAGAGTGACAGTGCCTGCATGTCCCTTTTTAATCAAAACCCACCCCTTGACCCAGGAAACTACTGATTTGATTATTAAAAAATAACTACAGATTAGTTTCACTGGTTCCAGAACTTCATATAAAAAGTCAAGGGGGTAATGGAGAGAAGAGGTTGTGAGGAATATGTGAAGGCTGAACATGAGAGAGGTGGAGGCACCAGTAAGAAGGAATACATTTTATTATTCCCTCTTTGATTGATTAGTGGCTTACGTGATATTTTGAGCTATAAAAACCTGCTAACTGTTGTGAGTTAGGCTGTGTCACACAGCAGGATCTAAGTTATTTGACAGATGAGCAGAAATAAAGCTTACTGGATGCTCTATCTACTTAGGTAGGGATCTCTCTGAAGGCTTGATTTCACAACCTACGTGGTGGGTGTACAGGACTCATGGAACTGTGTTTTCATTACCTTGTCTATATTTTAACTCTCCTCTTCGCCATGAGTTGAGTTGTTTCCCAATAAAGTGAGGCATATATCCAATTTACTGTGCTACTTATCACTCCATTTGTTACCATTTACTCTCCTCCCACAAAAGACCAGTAAATGCTACTTAAAGCATTTTCACACCTAGACATTTCTACAATATTTAATCCCTTATTTTATAAACTAAAAAAACAATAACAGTAAATAATTTTTTTTAAAAACCTTAAATTTCTCCATAATTCTGCTACACAACTGTTATTATGTTTGCATATATTGCTTTCATTTTTGTTCACATGTACACCTATTTTATATTAGAAACATAATTTACATTTTTTGCATTCTTCTTTTTTCATTTGATATTGATTTCATTTTAACCAGTAGAACAAAAACCTTTACATATTAGTTTATCGTGTCACCAAGCAACTATTTATTTTAAAAGTCTGAACAAGTCTTCATCACTTGAAATGATTAACATATTGCATGACAAGACAATGGGAACAATATTTAACCTTTAAACAACTCCGGAGTCTATTATGATATATTTTTTAAAATCTTACACATGTATAACGATTACAGCTCAATAAAATTGGAAAAAATCTTATATAACTTGAGATAGTTATGTTAAGTGTAATCATTTTTAGTATATTCAAAAACCTAAGTAACTAAACATCACCATTTTAAAACACGGTTTGAGTGCATTCTATAGGTAGAGCCTTGCCCTAGACATCAAGTATAACAAAGCAACTAAAGCATCAGGCACGCATTTGAGGGAGTCAGTGTTTCTTCTGCACCCAAATGAAGCAAATTAGCAATGTATCCATAAAAAAAAAAAGATTTTTCAGATCACTTGTTTATTTTACAAAAATAAGAAATATCATGTGTAACTTGTGACACATAGGTTAGAGACAAGGGTGAAATACTTACACAATCTGATTTACACTAACTAATGAGCAGTGGGCACTCTGGCTGCCAATATTCATTTCTGGTTCCACAAAGCCAATATTTAAAAAGAAAAGTCTGTATTTCTTAGAAAAACAATAGTACGTTTTCAAACAAACTCAAAGTAAAATATGCCATTAAGCCTTCTGAAGGCTATGGAGGCCATGATTAAAAAACAGGGTTTGGCCACTGAAGATAGCATTAGATGGTTTTACACCACTGCTGCCAACCACTCTCCCAGATGCAGTGCAATCTGGTAAAACGTCATGACTGCACTGTGGCCATGAAACACGTGAAGCTGCCTGCAGTGAGCAGGAGGTCAGTGTGAAGTTTGAGGGCCCAGGACCATTGAGGGAGGATGCCTCAAGTTCAGGTCAAACCACACTACATGCTTCTCATACTTGAGGTGAAATTAAGTTAAAATGAATACTCTGGGGTTGCTGTAAAGTAGGAAAGTATTCAGAGATGAGAATCCCACAGGTGCGTATGGAAAAGGCAAAGGTGGATGTAGCTAAGCTAGAGTCACAGCAGTGGTAGTGGTGTGCGGTTACTATGGGGAAATGGAAATTGCAGACCTGCTGGAATGATGTATATATGGGATGATTGCTTAGATATCATCCAGACTTTTAGCACCAATTATAGCATCTTCTTCTCTTCTCCAAATCACTTCCTATTACCATCACATAAGTTTTTACGAGGGTGAACACCTTGCACTCATATATTAAGGAGGGCTTTAAACTTAATAAATAATTGATTATAGAGCTATACTTTCTTGTATTTAAAAACAATGCTGAACCAGGAATATGAAAATAAAAAATGTGTCTGTTCACTTACCTTCTCCAGTGCAGCTTGGACAACTGATTCACTTTCTGTATCTAAGGCAGATGTAGCCTCATCTAAGATCAGAATCTTTGGGTTTCGAACTAAAGCTCGAGCAATCGCGATTCTCTGTTTCTGTCCTCCACTCATCTGAGCTCCTTTCTCCCCTACCAAGGTATTACATTTCTAATGAAAAATAAGAAAGAGCACAGAAACAGAAGGTGGCATGATCAATTGATTAGAAAAGAAAATAACAAATAATCATTTATGTTTTAAGACCAGCTTAATAACTAATTCTTAATCAAGAATATTTAGGAAGATTAATAATAATTTAAACCAATCTTCAAAGTTTTAAAGATATCTTTAGAATACACTGATATCTTTAAAAGGACACTGTAATACTAACATATATTAAATGTTATTCCTGGATATTCTGAAAAATAGTATGAAAATATTACTGCAAAAACAAGCTTCCCTCAAAACTTTTTTCAATTTTGGGAGACCTTTTAGGTCTTCTTTTACTATTTTTTTTTTGCATATGCATCTTTAACAAAGTAGATATTTTTATATAGCTTAGGTTGGAGGTAACTTCTGGAACTAATGAAAGATGGTTAGTAATATTCTATTGGATTAAATCCCTGATCCAAAGTTCATTTCTTCAAGGACGTAAATTTAAATATTTTTTCAAAACTTTTAATTTCTAGAGTATGACCTTCAAATTTGGTTTTTAAAATATAAATCTTATTGAGGAATAATGTAATAATTATGCATCCATAAACATTATATACCCATAAACATTATGTACCCAATAAAATACACCTATTTTAAGGATACAGTTCTATGAGTTTTGACAAATGTGTATACCTATACCATCACAACCCCAACAAATATATAAAACAGTTCCATCAATCTATAAAGTTTTCTCATGACCCTTTCTGGTCAAAAACCACACCCTGACTAAGGATGACACTGATTTGATTTTAATCACTATAAATTAATTTAATTAGTTCTAGAACTTCATATGAATGAAATTATAATTTTTAAAGGACTCTTTTAAAGATAGTTTTAGGCTCACAGCAAAATTGAGAGGAAGGTAAAGAGATTTCCCATATGTCCTCTATCCCACACATGCATACATGCTCTCATTTTCAATATCCCCCACCAGAGCTGTACATTTGTTACAACTGATGAATCCACACTGACACACCATCATCACCCAAAATCCACAGCTTACATTAGAATTCACTCTGGGTGTTGTACATTCTATGATTTTGGACAAATATATAATTACTTGTATCCATCATAGAGTATCATACAGAGTACTTGCACTGACCTAAAAATTCTCGGTGCTCTACCTATTCATCCCTCCTCATTTTCCCAACCTGTGGCAACCACTAAACTTTACCTTTCCATAGTTTTGCCTTTTTCAGAATGTCATATAGTTCATATAGTACCTAGCCTTTTAAAACTGGCTTCTTTTACTTAGTAATATACATTTAAGATTTCTCCACATCTTTTCATAGCTTGAAAGCTCATATCTTTTTAGTACTGAGTAATATTCCATTGTCTGGAGGTACCACAGTTTATCCATTAACTTACTGAAGGACATCTTGGTTGCTTTCAAGCTTTGGTAATTATGAATAAAGCTGCTGTGAACATCTGTGTGCAAGTTTTTGTGTGTATGTATATATATATATATATATATATATATATATAATGTTTTTAATTCCTTTGGGGAAACACTAAGGAGCACTATCACTGGATAATATGGTACGAATATATTTAGTTTTGTTAAGAAACCACCAAACCATCTCTAAAATGGCTATATCATTTTGCATTCCCACCAGCAATATCCTTGCATCATTAGTTGAATGATACATGCGTGTATACACACACACACACACACACACACACACACACACACACACATCCAGCACTATTTGTCGAATAACAGTTCCTGCTGCTTCACATCTTTGCCAGCATGTGGTGTTGGTGTTGCTAGTGTTCTGGATATTGGCCATTCTAAATCGAGTATAGTGGTATCTCATTATTTTAATTTGCATTTCCCTAATGACAAATGATGTGAAGCATCTTTTCATATGCTTATTGTCATCTGTATATCTTCTAAGTTGTCAAATTTACACATATTTTTGTTAATAGTACTCCTTTTAATGTCTTTGGGGTTGATAGTGATGTCCGTTATTTCTTTCCTGGTATTGGTAGTTTCTCTTCTTTTTCGTTGTTTCTTCATTATCCTTGTTATAGTTTTAGTGATGTTCCTGACATTTTCAAGGAACCAGCTTTTGGTTTCAGTGATTGCTTCTCATGGTTTTCCATTTTTTATTTTACTGGTTGTGCTCTAATCTTTATTATTTCCTTCCTTAAGCATATTTGGGGTTTAATTTGCTCTTTTCACTCTAGGTTCTCATCTTAGTTTACAGGTTGTAGGCCTTTTTTCTAAAGTAAGCATTTAATGCTGTAAGTTTCTCTTAAGGCAGTGCTTTAATTGTATCCCACAACTCTTGATACACTGCATTTTCAGTTTTATTTTTAATTTTCCTTGAAACTTCCTCTTTGAGCCATAGAATATTTAGAAGTAGGTTATTTAATTTTCCAGTATTTGTGGATTTTCTAGATATATTTCTGTTATTGATTTCTGTGATTTAATTCTATTATGGCTTGATAACATATTTTATATGTTTTCTTTGAAATTGCAAAGATTTTAATTCGTGGACCAAAGCATTGTTTATCTCAGTGAACATTCTATGTGTACTTGGGAAGAAGTTATTCTGCTGTTTTGCTGTTTTGGGGTAGAGTAGTCTATAAATGTCAGTTAGATCTAGTTGGTTGATAATATTGTTCTGATCATCTATATCTTTGCTCATTTTCTGCCTATTTGTCTCACGGATTACTGAAGAGTTCAATGAAAACCATGGATTTGTTTATTACTCTTTTCAAATTTTTGCCACATGCATTTTAAAGCTTTTCTGAAATGCATAAACATTTAGATTGTATTTTCTTGCCTGTAGATCATAGTTTTCTTTTTTCTTTGCATGTCTAGTTATTGTAGAATATATACTGAATTCTGTGTGTAATATGTTGGAAAGATTCTGAATTATGTTTTGTTCTGAAAAAAATGTTTTTTGTTCTAGTAAGCAATTCAAATACTGACTTATCATCCTGAAATTGTGTAATCTTGGTTTTATGCTTTGCTGAGGTGAATGTGAAGAAAGTCTCGAAACTTGGCAGGACCCAATCTCCAGGTTCTGTTTCCTCTGAGGATCCTGTCCTGGCTTGGTTTTTGGATTTGTTAGGGCAGGTCTAGAGTCAGCCTTACTCTAAGGTGTGGTCTTTACTCCTAAGATGTAGCTTTTATTGGTGTTTCAGCTATATGCCTGAGGTATTAAAAGGTATTAATGTGATTTCTCCACTCTGGCTGGGCCATGCACATCATCCTGCTTGAATTCTAGTATCTCTGTTCTACTCTCAGCTTTGTAGCAGCTGATCTCTGGAAGGCCTTGGGTAGTTCTTGAAGATTCCCAAGAGATGCCTACATGGACTTCTGCCTCCCAGCTCAACTCCACAGCTCTCTCATTGCTTCTCCTTTTGTTTACACTGACTTGAAATTCTCTCTTTGCCTTTCACCTCAGTGGGACTGCTATGTTCTGTCTGGATTCCAGTTCATAGAGACGTAGTTAAAAATTTGTTCCCAGGCAGAATGCTATAAATTCACAGCTTCTCTTTCTCTCAGGTATCACAGTTCTGTGCTACCTTTCATCCAATGCTTATAAACGATTGTCCTGTGCCTAATATATTTTAGGCAGTTTTATGGTTGTTAACAGGAAAAGGATAGCAAGTGTCAGTTAATCCTTATATATTAATTAAAAAAATATATGTATCTTGTAAAAGTACCATAGAAGTAATGGTATTTATTTTTGAGCATAACTTTACCTAATTTTTCACCCATATAAATTAACCACTTTTGGAGTTTTTATTTATTATTGTGTTTATTCTTATATTGCTGGAATTTAGTTTCCATCATCATAAGCCAGTCTCTCTTTTTTGGGGGAGGAAAATAAAATTTTATTTATTTTTTAAAACCACTAGAAAAATGTATCATAGTCCTGAAATGGCAGACAGATTATATTGTCATTTCAATTAATAAACTGGTAAAAAGACAACAAGGTCCTTATTAAAATGGTAAGGTGCCAGAACTGGGCAGGAACACTGCATGTTGCAAAGGCCCCAGGCTAAATCTCTGTTTGGTAATTGGGGGCTGCCCCTCTTTTACTCTAAAGGAACCACAGCTCACCTCTAAGTTGCTTACTTTTTTTGCCTTGACTTTCTTATCGCCAAGGAATTGTCTCAGTGGAGTTGTTATTTCAGAGCATTAAGTAAGTAATGCTGGATTTAGGTTTCATTCCTGAAAATCAGTTTTTTTTCCCCATATCCAGTACTTCATAACTCTCTTAATTAAGCAGCCAACAGTTCTTCTTTTTTTACTGTTTGTTCCTGGATACTGGGATGCAGCATAATAAAAATCCTCCTTCCCTTCAAAGGAGAATGTCACTGCAAGATTGTCCTGTCACTCTGCTGCAAATGGCCTCAGAACCCATCATGTCAGCCAGTGAGAGGGAAGGTCGGTGTCCCATACCCAGTATGACATCGCCTCTCAGGTTTTTGGAGGGTATCCAGGCTGAAAGATGTAATGTGTGACAATTTTAAGAAATGCACACCCACATCTTGATGGCCAGAAATAGATATCCAAATGAACCTTTCAAAATTCTTATTCAAATTACCTCTTCAAATGCCACATCTTAAATCAACTTCATGCCCTGTATATAAAACAAAATCAAGCAAAGCAAAAGACCTAGGAAACTTTTTCCCCTTCTAAATTAATGACCTCATAGATTTTGTTTTACAGCTTATAAAAAATCGTATGGCAATGATAAAGCAATATCTTTAATTTGTTCTTCGGATTATATCTTTAGGATTTCACTATTTTATTTATAGCAAGGGATTTTTTTTGCATAAATATTGGACTTTTAGTAAAAGCAAGTAGTAGCTCATATGGTATAATTTAGGAGGCACCAGAAGCTCCCTAATTCCAGTGGGAAACTGAAGATCATTGGTGTTTTGAGGAAAGGAAGTCATTATGAGTGTTAAAACGTCAAAGAAAGAGTCTGTGTTTTCCCAAACCATAATGCAAAGAATGACCTCAAGACTTTAATGATTTTGCTGTCCTAATTATGACCCTAAATAATGGGAATAGGAGGTAATTACTAGCGTAACAAAAGTTTTTTTTTTTTTAAACAAAATAAAAGTAAGAACAAAATTACCATGACCCAAGAAGTGGGGTTTAAAAATATATCCATTAAAATAAGCATTTTTGTTAGTGTTGACTTTTGGAATGGTGAATTTTATCTTTTAATTTCAAATCTCATTCTTTCATTTTTCAAAGAGTGCTCCCACAACAATTTCAGGTGATACTGATGAACAAATCTTTGAGAAATGTAAATAAATGGTTTTATAGATATTAACTCTAAATACTCAGTAGGATCAGATGTGTTATACTACCAAGAATTTTAGTTTATTACATCCCTTTCCAAGTATGATTTTACATTTCTTGTCCAATATTAACTCTGTGTGCTTCTAAAAACAATCCTAGTTTTCCTTTTTTCTTACCACAAAACCAATCTGAATATCCTGTGTGACATTTCCACTCTTAGCCACAAGATGGCCTTGTAAATCAACATTTTTGCAGCTATTTCTCAGGTTGGACAGATGATTTTGTCTCATATAATATTTATTATATTTTAACATATCCATCATTTTTTCTTTTCTGTTTACAATGAGAACCAATAAGAACTAAGTATGATTTTTTAAAATTTACCTTACAATGATGTATTTCTTCTTTTGGTTTTACCGTGCTTTCTCATTTATGGATGTTTCATCTAGGACAACCCCAAAATTAATCACACCCCCTACTCTGTAGAAGTTACTGTTTTGTTACTTTATTTTAGAGTATTGCAGTGCTTTAGCTCTTAGCTAAGGACATAGGCCACACAGTGTACTTACATTGGGAAACTCCATGATAAAATCATAAGCATTTGCTTCCTTTGCTGCTTTCTCAATCTCTTCATTGGTCACACCATCTCGTCCATATTTAATATTGTTATTAATGGTAGTTCCAAACAAAACAGGCTCTTGGCTGACGACTCCAATATGTTCTCGATAATGCTGCACATTTAAAGTTCTGATGTCGTTCCCATCCACTGTGATCTGCCAATCCATAGGAATAAATCATCTGTGATGCCTTTCATTGCATTGGGTTTAGAGTCTTTTCTACTAGTCCAAAACATAAGCTGAGAAGCAGGGTATTTCAGAGATCAAAGACTGACTATATTTTGATAGAATGTTTATAGCATTTATATTGTTGAGATTTTTTCTGGTAGAAAAGAACAAAACCTCAAAAAAATTGGGTTAAGATCTTGCCACATCACCTAAATATCTTTACTCTAAGACTCACAATATTACCACATAGACACATGTAACGAACTTCAGTTTTGTTAAGACTGTGATCTCTGCATTTATTCTGGTAAATATTCTTCTGTACTACTCTTCAACACCCACTCCCTTGCAAAAGGCAATAGTGTCTTCTACTCATTGCTATATATAATACTAAATGGGTGCTGTCTTCTCCACAGATAGTGCCATTATCTATTACCCCAACATATTCCAATACAGAAACAAATGTTTGATAATTATAACTCAGAGTCTCACCAACTCTGGTATTCTGTATGGGCATGGGTATTCTATGCAACTGTTTTATATATGGAATGGTTATCCAAAAAATTTATTTGTTCAATATTATATCATATCATATCATGGATATGAGTCTAGGATACTCTAAATGTAGACATAAGAAGTCAGATTTAAGTAAAAACAGGCTACAGGAGAATAGATTTTCTTTTAAAAATAGCAATTGAAAGTTTGAAGAGACTCATTAAGAATTATGCTTTTTATAATGATCATAGTCTTGCTCTCACTGCCCTGTACAAGGGTGAGAAAGTTAAGTGCACCATTATGGATGACAGAAAAAAAAATGAGAGAGCGTATTCTCTATAAATATCATTCTTCTGGGATGTTTTGAGAAACTGAAATTCTTAGTAAGTTCTGGATACTACAAATTACTATTATTTTTCTCCACAGCATTTAATATCTTCTAACTTGCTATATAACTTACTTATTCTATTTGTAAACTTGAAGGGAGCAGAGGTTTTTATGCTTTGTTCACCAATATATGTTCAGCACCTAGAACAGTGCTTGGTATATAGTAGGTGCTCAATAAATATTTGTTGAAAGAATGACTATACAGGAAAGAAAGAAATAAAGTTTCTCTCCTACCTCCACTGTTAAAAATTAACAGTTGACATAGCTGTAAGATCTTTGTAGTAACTAACTGGCATTTCCAAACCTCCTTGTGTGGACTGTGCATAATTTTGCCAGGTTCACTTACAAAGCCATCGTCAGGATCATACAACCTCTGCAGAAGTTGGACTGCTGTACTCTTCCCACTGCCGTTGGGGCCAACCAAGGCTACTGTCTCTCCAGACTTAATTTTGAGATTCAGACCTTTCAGAATCTATTGGAATGTATGTGAAGAAATTCCATAAAACTAGGATAAGTGAGAATATGATTGACACATTTTCAGAAATTTAATGTAATTAACATATAATAAATTCTTCTGTGGTGCCTAAAAACAAATTTAAATCTTGTTACATTTGTTTCATATACTTGTATAACAATAATCTATATAATTTTAAAAAATAATCATAAAAGAGTCATCATCTCTCTATATAAAGAAGAAATCAAAATTAAGAGTAATCATTGAATATTAATGAGCCACAGCAAACTGTTTATATTTTCAGCTGAAATACTTATATGAATTTCACAATTACCTTTTAATTTGCAACAACTGATGAAATCTTGTCTTGTATCTTTGTGAGCTATTTAAGGAAATTCTTTCTTAAGATATATTTAACATCGTTGCAAATTATATCCCAAAGTAAAACAATGGTCAAAACTCCAATATCACCACAAAAACAAACAAACACAAAATAAAAGGTAAAAAAGAAAATATAACTCCTCAGGAACTCCTATTAATGAGATTCCACCAACAGAAACTCTCCCTCTTCTAGCTGTGGATCCCACGGAGACATTTTAAACTGGAGGTTGCTACTGGCATTTAGTGTCCCAGGAAACAGCAATGTGAGAGAAACCTCACAAATAATTACCCTCCTAAAATGACAATAGCAATCCTGATGAGAAACTCTCACCTATCGTTGCTTGCATTTGTATATATTCAGTTTCAAGTATGGGAATCTTTCCTTGGATTCTCTCACTTTGATCTCTCCTTTTGCAAAGAAACAGACTCTTTAAATAGCCAAACATAAAAGCTTCAAAGGGCCAAACAGAGAAGTCTCTAAAGGAGGTGAGAAATTGGGGACCCCCAGTGGGAATACCTCCTCTCCCACCTGCACTTTTACTCTAGAGTGATTTCTGTCCTTTCCTGAGAATAATTTGTGTTTTGTTTATTTAAAGTGGGTAGTGGACTTCTTTTTTAAAATTATTCATTCTTCAGCTTAACGCAAAGGGCTATGTTTCAAAACTTCATGAAAAAAAAAATGGTTGTTTAAAACCCAGAGAGCATTTTACTATGCAAAATAGCAGCACAACTGGTGCTTAAGTATCCAGGAAGCCAACCCAAGTGTGGTTGCAAAATGGAGCTGAAATACTCTATGTTAAAAAAAAAAATGGTAAAAGACAATCCTATTGCAAGGATGGTAATTAAATAACAAGAAATTTGAAAAAATCAAGAGCTTTGAAAAGAGAATTTCAATCAAAAACTTAGAAAAAATATGAAAGTAGGAGTAGGTGGATCTTTTTTTGATGCGACATTTGGATACTTTAAAAGGCATTAGTGGTTGATAACATTAGCAATTTTATCAATTTCACTTAAAATCATGTGCTCCTTTTTCTATGAAACAGATATTTATTGATAATTACTCTTTGCAATCTTTAACTACTCTTTTGGATAAATACACAATAAAATGAAAGAAAGAAAACAACAGAAGAGACATACATTTTCACAAGAACTTGTCAAAGGTTGAATGACAGAGGGAAGAGGATAAATTTTGTGCTGCGTATGCATGCACGCGTGTTTGCGTGTGTGTGTGCGCACATATGTATGTAAAAGTGAAAGAGGAAGTATCTGAGGAACAAATGCCGGTGCAGCGTAAGTCCTAGGAAAGGGAGAAGCGAAAGCACAACACGTGCCTAATTCTCTCAAGTTCGAAACTAGGTTTAAAATTATTTGTCTTCAGTTGGGTGACATCCAGGAATCACCAATAGGTGGCACCATCAATCCAAGACATCTAGGTGTGCTCCCAAACCCAGAGGGAAGGAATTCCAGGGAACAGAAAACACTTTAGTTGATTAAATATAGAAAAGGGGCTGCAAAATATGCTGGCTGTTCCATACTTATTTTTCCATTACTGATCCTTCCTTCCTTTCCCCTCCCCACTTCCCCTCTTCTCCCCTCTTTCTCTCCCGCCACCTCTCAAGTCTCTAAGCAAAGTAGCAAAATCTTGGTCAAAATGATCCTAAGTATCTCACAGGAGAGCTTAGCCCAGTAGAAAATAATATCAGAAAATTATATAATGCTATAATTAAACTAGCCTACCTTAATAGATGGTCTCGATGGATAACTAAAAGAAACATTTTTAAATTCCACAGTTCCTTCTATGCATTCCGGTTTATATCCTGTTGTTGAAAAGTTATCTATAGCGGGTTTCTTGGAAAAACAAAGAGGACATTATAAATCTTCAAGAGACTAAGCTGACACTATATCCTGAAAACAGTTTTAAGATGGTTTTCTTTTACGATGTTTTTCTTTTTTGCTTGAGAGTGTGTTGATTTAGACATGAAAGTTTTAATGAAACTATCTCCTTATAGAATAATTAACAATATCTCTGCATAGCCAATTGCCCAATGTGAATTTTGCCCATCTTTTTGTTTTAGTGAAACAAGTGTGCCTGTTTTTTGGTTTCCTTGCAGTAGTATTACTTATCTTTCAAAGCAATTAGAAAATCTTACCTTATCAATAACCTGGAAAATATTAAAGGCGGCTCCTCGGGCTATAGTGAAGGTTTCAAAGTTAGGGGCTGCTGTTCCAATGCAATAACTACTGTGGATTACACTGAAGAAAACCTGCAGGAACAAAAACATAATAATAGTTATTCTTCCTCAGTTATATGAGAGAGATAATAGAATGAAGTGTATACTTGGTTGAGACTCAGAGATATTAGAAAAATTAGGTAAGAGAGAATAAAAGTTGTTGCCAAGTATAAAGGAAACACAAGTTAATCCAAGTATACTTGGCCTTTTCTTATTGTAGAACAGCTTTTGATTGTCCCATAGTTTTGTCATTATCACCTTCTCGGAAGTTTATGAAGGAAAACCAGCTTACTGAGGAGTGCTGGTGTACATAAACCTGGCTGAGTGAGGAGGTGAGTTACACTCTCCTTCCTGGTCAATCTTTAGAGCTTTAAAGAGAAGGATGTATTAGATTTTACTAACTTAGAGACATTGTACTATTTCAGTTCAAACTTTTCTGAATTCTTATATTACTCTACACCCATTTTCAAACAGACATGGCTCTGTAAAAAAACAAATAAGGAAAGAACCCTACAAGCTAGGTGCTGTTTTCCCTACTTGAGGAAACAGGTTTAGCAAGTCATTTGCTCAAAGTCACAAGGATGTGCCAATTCCTTATACAAAATTTCATTTATATGAAATAAATGAATAGCTTAAAGTCTTAACTATGAAAATCTCAAATTCAAAAGATGACTTCAGTTGAGAGAAAAGAAATCTGCATAAAATTGGAGGGCCAAACAAGAATTCAAGTATATAGACCAGATCAATTCAGTTTAGCAAGACAAATGGTTCTAAATCCTGAATTGATCTGTTTATTGTTGAAACTTGGGAGGATAATTGAGTACATTTAAATTTAATGCATAATCTCTAAGAGTTTAAAAAACTCTAAATTGTGATCCTGGATAGAGTTTATATAGTCTGTTTTAAACATTACTATATACTGAAAGGACAGAAGAAGGGCGGGAGAGTCTAATCTACAGAATATTTCCAGAAGGAAGACATTTAGCAAGGTGAATGTAGAGTGCTGCTTTATCTTAGCAAGACTGAAAGGAAAAAGTCTCAAAAAGACTGGCCTTTTTGACTGATGGAGATTAACAAAACTCTGTCTCCCAGTGGAAAATTAATTTGGAGAAATATATCCTGTCACTCACTATAATTTAAAGGTGAATACAAATCATTTGAAAAAAACAAATATTTATTAATATTCATCTTTGAATATTCAATGTCATTCAAAGAGAAATTTTTACTAAACTCTAAGTAAGAAAAGATTATCTAGGCCAGTTACCTTTGTTCTCAAACAAGACTTACAGCAAGAACAGTTCCGATGGTATAACCAGGTTCTCCATGAAGAATCAAGGAGGTTCCATACCAAAAAGCAAGTCCATAGGTTCCATTCATAAAGAAGTACACAGCACCAAGAGAGAGTTTTGAAGCTATAGCTTTTTTTATGCCAACATCCTTTGCATATTTTAGATTCTGTGTATACCTTAAAAAGACAAAACATAATAAAATAGACTTTGGAAAAAACAAAAAACAAAACAAGCATATAGTCATAAGAAACAGACCTTTGGATTTCTTTCTCCTGGGCCCCAAAGGCTACAACTGTTCGTATTGATGACAGGACTTCTTCCGCAACAGCTCCAGCTTTGGAATAGGCTTGTAATTCCTTACTGGTCAACGAAATGACTATCTGTAATAAACCATGACCACAGTTAAGCAAAGAGTGACCTTGGGGTAGTAGCAGTGTGCAGAGAATTTAATTCAGTTAGAATCTAGAACAATATAATTTTGTTATCAAAAAAGTATTTACTATTACTTAATTTAATCTTGTCTGTTTGCAATGAGAAGCCACTGGGCAGAGGTATTAATAGATACTTTAGTCTCATAGCATTGAAAGAGCTTAGCCTAATATATCATAGAATCTAAATCTCAATTTTTCATTCTACTCCTAGAACTTCACGTTTGTTTTTCCGCATTCTTTAAAAACTTAGAAGATGGGTATCTATATTGATATAATTTGGAAAAGGCTTGATTAGGACACAGTTAATTTGGGGTGTACTCTGGAAATGAAAGAGTCTGATTTAACTTGTTTGTTATTATGTAAAAAGCAAGGCTTCCAGAGGATATTGGTCACAGGGCTGTGGCAGGAAGAGGGAGATGATCCTGAATGTCTGGGGTGTGACCCCTGAAACTATTACTAGTAATGCAGCTGGCCTCATAAATGTTATATCTCCAAACACAACGGTAAGATTCCAGAGAGGAGAATATAACTCTTGGTGATATTAGGCAGGTTTATCTGATTTCTCAAAAATTTTTCAATCAGAATGTGTCTCTTCTCTACTATACATGCACATAGTACTCTTTTAATTAGTAAAAAGATTCAGTTTAGTAATTAACACAGCAGTTCAATGAAAGAGAATAGGAGGAAAGTTGTCTTCTGAGCTGCGCATCTGTAACTATTGCTTACTAACATAACAAATCTATTCACTTTCAAAGTACATTCCAAGTAACTGGATCTGATTTTACGTGAGATATGCTCAGACAGTTGTTAACGTCAGAAGGTAGCATAAGCTGGGTAATACTCCTTTTCTGAATTAATTTTAAGATAACCATTTCTATAATACATCACTGGAAGGAAAGCAGCATCTAGCAAAAAGCCTTATACGAAGTGAGTATTTAATAAATGTTTGCTGAAGTAAGTTAAATTGAAGGAAGCCAGAAAACATCTTGGCTTCTTTAGTCATTTGGATAACTGTGACCTTTACTTGCTTCCTCTACAATCATTTAATACAAGAGCAGAACTTAGATTCCCAATGTTGTTCCTTTTTAGGGCAGTCAAGTTCAGGCTCTGATCTTAGTAGCATACTGTGGGTAATATTCCTATTGAAGGGGTCTTCACTGCAAATAAGCTGGGGATGAAGATTTTGACAAGGGTTACAAGGTCAACACTACAAGTCACACTAAATAAAATTTTTTTTTTCTAAACACCCACGCCTATTAAGGAATTATTTAAACACAAAATATTTTTATTGCTCAAAATTCTTGTTTGGTTGACCTTGTATGTTGCTAGAAAACAAACTCTGTAAATTTTATGGCTTTATTTTCATAAAGAACAATTGGCTTTGAAAAATTAAAAACTTCAAGAATACACTATGCCTCCAATCAAGGAGATGGAATATGCATTGGTAGAACTGCCAAAGACTTGATTTGGAGAGAGATATTAAGAATATATTAGTTATTTTTAGAATTCACAAGGTTGATTTCAAAATCAGGCTGTAAACAGATCACTATTTTGTGGTATGCTCACAGTATAACTGGTAAAAATATAATTCAAAATGCACATAATTGTTAAAAAAATTAAAACACATTTACATAGTACACATAGACATTAGCAAACATTTTAATTGTAATTCAGACCGCATTAAAACATATAAACTTTAAATGGATAACATAAAAAGTATTTAAGTATTTACTATTTTATGAGTTTGTCATTCTGTTTTAGTGAAATGAATTACAATACATTTATCTGGGAATTAAGAATATATAAGGCACTCTCAGCATCTAATGTATCCATGAATAATACCTTACCCGTGCTATCATTGGAAGTTGCATTAGGTTACTAAATGAAGAGGAAGGCTTTTTTTGTCTTCTTTTTAAAAAATAATTTGTATTTTTCAATTACAGTTAACATACAATATTATATTAATTTCAGTTGTATTATATAGTGATTAGACATTTATATAACTTACAAAGTGATCACCTCGATACAGCCAGTACCCAACTGACACCATATATAGTTATTATAACATTATTGGCTATACTCTCTATGCTATATTTTATTTCCCCATGACTGTTTTGTAACTAATAACTTGTACATCTTAATCCCTTTTCCATTTTCACCCATCCTGCCAACCCCTATCCCGTCGCAATCATCAAAATATTCCATATTGTTGCAGATAGCAAGAATTCATTTTTTTTGTGGTTCAGTAATAGTCCATTGTATATACATACCAATTCTTTATTTATTCATCTATTGATAGACAATTAGGTTGCTTCCATATCTTGGCTATTGTAAATAATGCTGCAATGAACATATAGATGCATATGTCTTTTAAAATTAGTGTTTTGGGTTTCTTCAGATTAATATCCAGAAATGGGATAACTGGGTTCTTCTTTGTCTCTTTGTACAGACTTTGTTTTAAAGTCTTTTTGTCTGGTATATGTATTGCTACCCCAGTTTTATTTTGTTTCCATTTTTGTGAGATATCTTTTTCCCATCCCTTTACTTTTGTCTATGTGTGTCTTGCGATCTGAAGTGAGTCTATTGTAGGCACCATATATAAGGGTCTTGTTTTCTTATTCATTCAGCTACCCTCTGTCTTTTGCTGGAACATTTAATTCATTTACATTTAAAGTAACTGTTGATATATATTAAGTGTTACCATTTTATTATTCATATTTTAATCTTTTTTAAATTTTTATTCTTCTTTAAGAAGTCCCTTTAATATGTCTTATAACACTGGTTTAGTGTTGATGAACTCCTGTAGCTTTTTCTTGTCAGGAAGCTCTTTATCCATCCTATAATTATGAATGATAGCTTTGCTGGATAGAGTAATCTTGGTTGTGGATCCTTGCTTTTCATCACTTTAAATATGCAGGCCAGTCCCTTCTGGCCTGTATAGTTTCTGCTGAGAAATCATCTAACAGTCTTATGGGAGTGCCCTTGTAGGTAACTAACTGCCTTTCTCTTGCTGCTTTTTAAGATTCTGTCTTTGCCTTTAACCTCTGACATTTTAATTATTATGAGTCTTGGTCTGGACCTCTTTGGGTTCATCTTGTTTGGGACTCTCTGTGCTTCCTGGGGTTGTATGTCTGTTTTCTTCACTAGGTTAGGGAAGTTTTCCATCGTTATTTCTTCAAATAAGTTTTCGATTTCTTGATCTCTCTCTTCTCCTGTTACCTCTTGATGTTGGCCCAGAGGCTCCTAAAGCTATTTTCATTTTTTAAGATTCTTTTATTCTTTTTGCTGTTCTGACCGGGTGTTTTCTGCTATCTTGTCTTCCAAATTGCTGACTCGATCCTGTGCTTCATCTAATCTAAAGTTGATTCCCTCTAATGTATTCTTCATTTCAGTTATTGTATTCTTCATTTCTGACTCGTTCTTTTTTTGCATTTCCTATCTCTTCGTTGAAGTTCTCACTGAGATCACTGAGTATCTTTATAACTAGTGTTTTAAACTCTGTGTCTGGTGGATCGTCACTATTTTGTTTAGTTCTTTTTCTGGAGCTTTGTTCTTTATTGCCTCTTTCTGGGATGTTTCTTTGTCTCCTCATTTTGGCTACCCCTGCGTTTATTTCTATGTATCAGGTAGAACTTCTATGTCTCCATTTCTTGGTAGAGTGGCCTTATGTAGTAAATGTCCTGTGGGGCTCAGTGGTGCAGTCTCCCTGGTCACCTAAACCAGATGCTCCAGTTATGTCCCCTGTATGGATTTTGCATGCATTCCTCCATTGTCATTTAGTCTTGATTGTATTTGCATGTCAGTGGGAAGGATTGACCCTCAGACTAATTGGTTGTGAGGACTGGCTGTGATTACAGTGGCAGATCTTTTGTGCAGGGGCTAACTCCACAAAGCAGCAGTTGCTTTAGTGGGGCTTTGGTGCCTGCCAAGCATACTCTTTTGGGGTATGTCATTTGTGGAGGTGGTTGGGTGGTGCTCTGGTGTGGTCTGAAGCTGGTCACTAGATGTGTTTGTTCTGGGGCCTCTTTGGAGGGGCTCTGGTACAGGCCAAAGTCAACTGCTGCCTGTTCCCTGCCCAAGGCCACTTGGTCTAAGCTATGAAGTTATCTTCAGATAGTTGCTACTTGTGCTGAGCTTAAAGATGCCTGGAAGGCTCAGCTATGAGCGGAGGCCAACTACCACTAGTGTCAAGCTTGGGTAGAACCCTGGGAAGGGAAGCCTGGTGTGGGGCTGGGCCCACTTGCTCCTCAAGAGGGACCTCTGCAGACAAGATATCCCTCCAGGTTTTTACTGCCACAAGTGAGACTAGCCTGCTCCATGTTTCTGCCCCTCCTACTGGTCTTTACATGGCTTCTTCTGTATATCCTTAGTTATAGGACTGCTGTTTAGCTAGACTTTAGGTAATTTTCAATGATGATTGTTCTGTAGTTGTAATTTTGAGGAGTCATAGGAGAAGGGGAGCACAGCATTTACCTACTCTGCCTTCTTGCCCAAAAGCTGAAAGTGGAATATTTTTAATGTTAGTAAGATACTAAAACCAACCTCATCATAGCCTAATAACTTGAAGATAGAAAGGTGATTAACAGTGAACAAAATCAAAAGTACTTGTGAAGTTTGTATTATGTCCCTTTCTATTTTGGGATACAGAAACTGAAAAGAAATGCCTTTTTGGCTCAGTGAAACACCTAGTTTACATTCCTGCTTCCAGTAAACACTGTATTAGCCATCTTGCCTACCGTAGAAAACATGGCTGCAGAAGCAATTATAAGAGGAGATGTAGACAGAGTCACCAAGGTGAGTTTCCAGCCCTTCACCAAACCAATCGCCAGGCCAATGGAAAACGTAGACATGTTTTGAAAGAACAGAGCAATCTTATCTCCAATACCATCATTGATTTTGTTGATGTCACTGAAACAGTAAATAATAAATAAACAGCAGTTAAGTCATTTATATGTCATATATGAAAACAAAGTTGTGATACTACACACTTATCCTCTTACTCAGTCATACGAGTGTTAAGTTCACCGATGTCACAGCCATCAAACCAGCTGATGTCTTGTGCCAAAATGGAATGAAAAAACTGTTTTCGAATTTTCTTGGTCTGTCGTGCTGCAGTCATAACCCAAAAAGAAATCTGCATGTAGCCAAAAACCAGGGCAGCAACTCCTATTCCAACATAATATAGAGTCAATCTGAAAAAATATTATTCGAAATGTTAGTGATACTAAGGAGCAACATTTTTCTCTTGTTACCAGAACCCACAAAACAAAACAAAACAAAACAGATTCCCCCCACCAAAACCTTTCAATATTTAACTGAGAGAATTTGTGCTAGAAACTATAAAATAACTAAAAATAAACCTCTATCAGAAAAGGTGAAGTACATTGAATGTAAAAATCTAGATTTCCCTAGTAAGGTTTCTTGAGTATGTCTCTCATATATTATTAGCACAAAAATAAACTCAAAATGGATCACAGACCTAAGTGTAAGAGCTAAAATGTTGCAGCTTCTAGAAGAAAATGTAGGAGGAAGTCCTCATGACCTTGGATTAGGCAAAGAATTCTTAAATCCAAAAGCACAATCCATAAAATAACTTGATAATTGTACCTCGTCAATTTAAAAAAAATTTGTGCTTCAAAAGAAACTTTTAAGAAAATGAAAGACTAGCCATAGACTAGGAGAAAATATTTTCCAATCATATATGTGACGAAAAACTTGTATCTAGAATTTATAAAGAATTCTTATGATTCAATAATAAGAAAACAAATGGCACTACTAAAAAGTAGGCAAAATATCTGAATAGACATTTCACCAAAGAGAATATATGAATGCCTAGAAAGTACACGAAAAAAATGCTCATTATTTGTTACTAAGGAAATGTAAACTTCATACCTTCTACAATAGCTACAATCAAAAAGACACAATAACAAGCGCTGGCAAGGATATAGAAACACTGGAATTCTTATACATTGTTGGTGGGAAAGTAAGATGATGTAGCTAGCCACTTTGGAAAAGTTTGGAAGTTTCTTAGAAAGATAAACATAAACTTACAATATGACCCAGCAATTCCATTCCTGGGTAACCTACCTAAAAGAAATAAAAACAGATATCTACACAAAGACTTATATATCAATGTTCATGGAAGCATTATTTTTAAATAGCCAAAAACAAAAAAAAACAGACAAAAAAACCCAAAAAACAATCCAAATGTCCAATAATTAGTGAACAGATAAACAAAATATTATATATCACTATAATAGGTTACTATTAACCAATAAAAAGAATAAACTACTGATACATGTTGCATCAATAAACCTAAAACATTATGGTAAATGAAAGAAGCCAGGTGTAAAACTTCTACATATCACATGTTTCTATACATAATCAATGTCCAGAAAATGTAAATTTTTGATATAGAAAGCAGATAAGTAGTTGCCCCAGGCTCAGGGTAGAAATGGGAATTGACTACATGCAAAGAAGGGATCTTTGTAGTGTGATGGAAGAGTTCCAAAAATGGATTGTGGTAATGATTGCATAACTCTGTAAATTTACAAAAAATGATTGAATTCTACTCTTATAGCTGGTGAGTTTATGATAATTCTGCCTCAATAAAGCTGTTAAAAAGACCATGAACAGCAGTGTAATTCCAATTACATTAAAATTATATACATATTTGTATATATGTAGAAAGGCTATAATAATATAAACAAAATTAATATATATTATCCTTTAGTGGTAGGATTATAAATAATTTAATTCTCTTTGTGCATTTTTATTTTTTCACACTTTCTACAATTAAAATATTAACTATTTAATCAGAATAATAATTAAAAACAATTTTATAGAAGTACGGATTTACTTTTTAAGACTATTCTTTAAAAACAAAGAAAAAAATACACTCTATTCCATATGGAAGAACCACACTTATTAACTCCTCATTTATCTACTAATCAGATTTCCAAACTACTTAGGACCTAGAAGAAACTCTAGTAGGCCCAGAACCCAAGCTTTATTTTGCAGCAAAAATGAAACTACCTTCAAAGTCAAAGCCTTCTAATGCAAAATTGTATGCAAATTAAGATCGATTTAATCTGGATAGGTGTAATTTATTGAACATTTACTTTGTTAAATACTATTTCAGGCAATTTACATTTCTGAATGTCACTGAATCACCAGAAAGTATCAATACCACATTTTCACAGATGAAGAAACTGAAGCTTACAGAAGGTACCCAACAGTTTCTATAGATAGAAGTGGCAGAGTCTACCATCTGAATCCTGTACCTCTGATCTGAATTCTGAGCTTAAGGTCTGAATCACTCTAGCAGTATTTCTGAGAAAAAAAAGGTTCTTGAAGGGTTTTGGGAAACACTGTATACCTAGCACCATCCCCGTCAATGAACTTGATAATACACATGAAAATATTAAAAAATCCAAAAGCAAAGCAGGAGTTTAATTTTCTTCAACACAGAATATTTCAGACCAATCAACCATGAACAACCTCATCCTTTTAAAATGTCTCACCTATTAACATTTGCCAGTTCCACTACAGAATCTTAGAATTATTCTAGGCTACAACTTGATGTAGCAGAAATTGCTATCTCTCTATTCTATCACTCAATATCTGACTGTATCTTCTTCCTAAATAAGATAACCTCCATTTTATTTACAGTGGCAATATGCCCAACTAAAGTGGATATGGTCATAAGACTAGCAGAAAGATAGAAAGATCCTGGGCCTCTTATGCCTTTTTGAGTCATATTTCATTCTTAGACAGCCTACTTTCACATTTTTATGTGTGAGAGAAATAAATTTCTATCACAGTTAAGTGACTATTATGATAGATTTTACACTAAATGTAGTTGAACTGAATCTAATATAGATTTGGTCATCAAGTTTGCCCTTCATTTTCAAGTAGATTATAGTAGACATGTCAGAAGTAGCACAAAGAAGAGAATGAGTTGCTTAAAGCTCATACAGAATTAATTAAGTCTTGACAGCAAAAGAGGAGATATAATATTCACCAGCAACAATCTTGGGACTATTCAGTCATTATAATTTGATTTAACAAGAAAAATTCAATTATTTTCAGATAACTGTCTAATAAGTAAAACAAAAGAAGAGACTTAAAATTAAAACAACAAACTTATATAAATTTAAAGCTATGAGTCACTGTCTTTGGAAAATGATTTAGGTAGAATACAGTTCTTCAGTTCCTGATGATTATAGATGATTATTATCCTAATCAAAAAAGTTACATAAAGCAACAATTCCCAGAAATGTGTTCGTTGAAACATTAGTTCATCTAACATTAGAATATTACTAAGTGTTAGGGAAAAAAAATTAGGTTCCATAGCCAAATAGGCTTGGAAAACATGGATTAAATGCAGCATTTACTATGCTTATTTGTTCTATCTGTGTTCAAAAGAAGGCTGTCATATACAGTGTATTCCAAATCAATCTGACCATGAAACCATTTTTCATCATGTATCTCATATCTGTACTATACAATATGGCAGCCAGCTATATGTGGCTTTTGAATACTTGAAATGTGACTGAGAAGGAGGAACTGAATATTGTACTTTATTTTATTTTAATTAATTCAAATTTAAATAGCCATATGTAGCTGTAGTTAACACATTGGATAGTCCAGTCAAGAATTATGGCCTAGAAGGTACCATTGCATTGTGACAGGTGTCCCTTGGGGTTGTGCAACATGGAGGCATCTATTGGGGGTGGGGAATTAGAAATTATTTAGGTCTATAGCAAAGAATCCCATAGTTTTAGTGAGACACTACTGAAATCCAGTGAATGTACTCAGGAAAGTAACATCTCTCTAAGTCAGTATATGTGATAAGAAAGCATACTGGTTAATACATAAAATAACTAAAACAGAATGCCCTTATGTTTTATTTATTTCAGAATTTACAATTTTTAGTCTGAATACAACTATACTAGTCTGAATAATTTGTCTCCAAAATTAGTCAATTAAACTTTACTATTTTATTATTATTTTATTATTCGTTGCACACGTCTTTGTTTTTTAAAGTCCATTGAATGACATTTTTCTATAAGATTTGTAAGGAAAATAATTTGAAAAAAAAGAGAAAAAGGAAAAACAAGTCTTTTAGCCCCTAGGATATGTACCTTCAGTTCTAGGAGGCAAAATTGGTTTAAAAATGCAAATCCCAAAACTACTTTTCTGTTGATGAGAATTTTATCAAATACAACTTAAAGCATATGAGCCTCTGTACCTTTTAAATAGAAGAAAGAGTTATGTAATATTCATATCTTATATACCTTACAAAAGAAGAGGACATGTTTGCTTTAATCACTTATATGTAATATTATCAAATATTTCAGTTTTTTCCTTATAAGTATTGTCTAAGGCAGCAAGCAATAAACATAATATTAATTTTTCATTTGGACTTACAGAATCATATCTTCATTCAGCTTTTCTTGAGACTGAGTACAGTTCCGATAATTTGCTGTAAAAAAAAAGTTTTTTAGATTATAAAGACAAATAATTTATAATTGGCCATACTGTTTTTATACATAGCTCTCCAAACCAAATATAGTACATTCTCAAGAAAATAAAGTTAATGCCTACACACAGGTTTATGTTTACCTTATTTTCTATTCTTTAACTTAAAATTTGAAATAATTATCTCTGGTCTCAAGAAACGCTCATGCAACATGAAAAATATCAGGAAATATTAATCATGTAGCTCATACCTGGAAAGAATTCTTTAGGACATCTCTGATCTCAGGAAAAAATTCTATAATTAATAATAATAGAACTCTCCTTTCCTACTGAGATGATGCATTTAGAATTAAGTTTGAGATACCCCAGGGAATATTTAGAAAGACCAAGAGAAATAAGAACAAATGTAAAGGGTCTAGAAGCAGTAGTCATGGGAAAATTTAAAGGAAGTTTACTGAAATTGTTGAGTATAATAATAAGAGCAACATAATAAAAAAGTATTTAAAATAATCCTTGTGTTACAAGTTTTCTGTGTAAAGTTTCCTATATATCTTCTGGTAAAAAGTATATCATACGTTAATTAGTATAACAAAATTGTGATTTCACCAACAATACAAAACAGTTATGGAAATTTTCTTTCTAAAAACCTCTATAATAAACATTTTAAATGAATTGTAAACACCATGACTCTTCACCACAACATCACATATGATAATATCTATGATCTTTATTTATACGTAAAAAATAATTTTTTCCTTATTCCATTTATGAAATATGGCAGGAAAAAATTTTAAAGCAGTTTATTTCAAATTTCAGAACTGACAAAGTAGAAGTAGCAAAACCTACTAAAAAGCTTTAATAAGATGAACTGAAGTAATAAAGAAAATAAACATTGTTTCTAAAAGTAGTAACTAGAATACATAAAAATGGCATAATCTCATTTCGGAGATTATATTAATAGAGATAGCATATGTAAAATTTCAATGCTGGCACAAAAATGGGGACCTGATCAATAATAGCTATATTCATATTTTCGTTTGTAGGAGCAAATAATTGTCCATTATCTTTCAGAAAATCATTGTTAGAAGGTTGATGGTATACTTCACGAGAAGACTAAAAAAAAAAATTTGAAGCAATATCAATTAGATATGTTTAGCCCAGCCTATCTAAAGCTGGTAAGGCAATCAATTACAGAGTAGATCTAACAGAAGGAATACTGCCTTAGAATACTTCCTTCCTTCTCTCGCCTTTCTTTCACTCATTCATTTGGAGAGACACATAGTTGGCAATCAATAAATATTTGCTCAGTGACTTTGCATCTCCATTTAACAAACAGAATGGCATCCTTAATTTAGCTTCTATCATTAAAATATCGAAAAATTAGTAACTGTGTTGACAGATCATCACATGCAAGGACACAGAGGGAGAAGCAATGGTTTAGTTCAACTTAAACAAGATTGGGACCCTTGAAAAATTAACTTTTGGGTGAAAAACAAGAGGGTATAAATTAATATTTAAAGTTAAATAGGGCACAGAGGGAGGTACATTGGATAAAGCTAGGCTCAGGCCTCAAGACAGGTTTTAATGAGACATTTATCCTTGTTATAATAAACAACTGTAAGGATACTTTCTACTGTGTAATTCAGGGAAACTTGTAATTTACATGTTTAATTCCATGTAAACAGGGAATTATTAATATTTATAATATCCACTAGATAAAAAAGACTGTGGATATTTACTGTTAGTACATAGGAGAATTGCTGGAATTTACATCTAAACAATGTCACTTTGAAGGACATAACCCTGATATAGGATACTACAAAAGTAACAAAACACGAAGGACATCTATAACTATGAGAAATACAAAAACACTTTTTTTGTACATCTGACTGCTAGATAACTCTACCTTTATTGAAGATTTTTGTCTCTAGTACTATAACTTTTTACATGTTCTTTTTGGTTTCTTTGCTGCATTAAGTTATACAATGCCATGCATGTCTATATAACTATTAATGAAACCCTACAGCTATCTGAAAGATTTATTAGACATTCTTGATTTCTTCTTAAAGGGTGAATTACAGATAAATGGCCTGGATTGGCCCAAGCCTTTGATTAAATCCTGATATAATCATCACTTCTGACAGAAAATTATCTGAATTCCTAGAGAGAAAAGCTGAGCTATACTGGGTCTAAGACAACATTTTTATATACCATGAGCAGATGACCATTGGATATGAACTATATCAGTTCTCTCCTGAATCTCCAGCCTGCAGGACCACCCTGATTTTGGACTTGCCAGCTTCCATTATTGAATGAGACAATTCCTTAAAATTGATCAAT
Source organism: Macroglossus sobrinus (assembly GCA_004027375.1). Lineage (NCBI taxonomy): Eukaryota > Metazoa > Chordata > Mammalia > Chiroptera > Pteropodidae > Macroglossus > Macroglossus sobrinus. Next base: position 56,994 of record PVKZ01001883.1, read on the forward strand.
TGCAATCTCTCTGTCTCTCTCTATATATCTACACATATAAACATGCACACCTGTTGGTTTTGGTTTTTTTGAAAAATGCTGAAAATATAGATTTTTCTTTGGTCCCTTGCAATAGAGAAGAATAAATGACATATTATGTAGATATTGTTTAACAATACGATAATCTCTAGTATGAGTTTACCATTTTTTTATTTAACACTTTTGAGTCTCCAGCAATATAGAAAAGTAAATATTGTACTCACTTGTGTTGGTTTTGACTAGACATCCACTAATGAGATTATCACTCATTTCTCCTAAAATCAGTGACATTATAGGAAGACAGGCTCCATTTACCAGTGATGCCAGTAACCCCAGAATCATGAGTGTAATGTCCAGTCCATCAGCAAAGCGGAACTGAGGAAAGCAAATAAAACATGGTAACATTATAGCTGTAAAAAATGTAAAACAAAAACCATCCTACAGTTTTTGCCATCAAGTCAATATTATTTTATAAATTAAGAGACTAAATATATGTGTAAATCATGGACAAGAATTTATATATAAAGTAAAAAAAAAGTCCCAATTCTAAGGATTTGCAATGTATTTTGAAGAAGTTGTTGAAAATATAAAGTAGCAAAATCAACAAAAATTGTAGATCTGTGACATAAGTCAGGTGAGATGTGAGTATGAATCAGATTCTGGAATAAATTAAGATATTTCAAAAGACTGCAATGATGATATCTTGTTTTATGGACAATTAATCTTCAACTTTTAATTCCCTAGGTTTATCAACATCATAGCAAGATAAAACTAAGTGCAGTGAACAATAAATATCTAGTAAAAATGTATTTCACCAAATGTAATAAATTATATTTTTCATTCTTATTTTAAGTTCCTCAGATATTTTCTACCCAGGATAACATCTATTCTATAAATTAGAGTCTGTAATAAAAATATTCTGTAATAATCTGTAAGACAGGTTAGAATAAAAAAGAAATAACTGAAAGTCAAATACTGATTGCTTTATATTCTATTTTATAGTAGGTCCCCATAGCACTTCTCTAAAACTAAAACATGAACTTTCTGAAAATGTGGATTATTTATCTTACTGAGAGAAGACAAGGTAAAATGTATCATGGTATTGAAATGAAATTAGATTTGAATAACAACGAAAGGAACTATTAGAAACTTTATAAGTGGAGACTGAAAATATTTAATGTTTTTTCATTCATTCACACAATAGCTAATAAATATTTATTGAGTATCTGCCATAGGATTGCACTCAGTACTACAGATAAGAGAGTATCTGCTCCTCCACCTTCCCCCAGAGTAGTGTGTTATACTCTTATTAAAAGTTCTCATGTCATGCTACTTTCTAGTTTTTAAAAAACTTTGACTATTGATAAAACAAGTACTGTTTCATGTGTATTTCTAGTGATGTTGACAGCCAGGCTGACCTAGAGAGTAAAAGTAAGTTTTGGGAACACATTACTAAAAATGTTCCTTGAACATAAATCCCAAAGAAGTGTGCTGACACACTTTCTGATGCACAGGCTTTACAAAATATTTCGATAATTGTTTTCATTTAAAAGAATTTATAGCATCTTAAAAATAATAAAAGCTACTTACATCAATGTGTTACCATTGGAAAGTATGGAAATTTATAAGTAACTCATAATTCCTCACCACTCAGAAATAACCTTTGATAATTATGCATCACATGCAGGCATCCTCCCCGCCCCCCCCCAAAAAAAATTGGGATCATTGTATGCATATTGTTTTTTTTTTCCCCCCTAATCTCTTACTGTGGAACTGCTGGGTTGATTATATAATTTTTCTGCTGTAAATAATATGCTGCTGAATTATTTCTTAAAAAATTATCTCCCCCCCAATAGATATAAGCTACCAAATAAAAAATCATTCTATGCACTACTGACAATTCCTTAAAATTTTCTGGTACACATTCATTCTAAATGATTTTACTTACTATCTCAATAGGTCCAACAACTTGGTTTCTTACTTTGGGTAGATGTTCTTGCAGTAATCTGGAAGATAAATGTTTAAAACGGAAAGGTTTCAATGTGAATATAATTTGCAACAATTATATAATTATAATTGTACTTAAGTATCAAATTTCACCTTTGGTAGCAAATTCATACCAACAATGAAATTTTAAAAACAAACTTAAGGATAGACAATACAAATTTTTACTATAACCCTGAGAAAGTAAGCTGCTACTGGCTATCCACATTAGTTAAAGTAAAAACTGAAAATATACTTCTGGAGTAGAATTTATTTTGTTATTGTGGTAAAATACACCTCACACAGAATTTACCATCTTAACTATTTTAAGTGTACTGTTCCACGGGATTAAGTATATTCATATTGTTATGCTACCATCTCCACCAGCCATCCATAGAATAACATGAATCTTAAAAAACTGAACTCTGTCAGCCTCTGGTAATTACCATTCTATTCGTTTTCTCTATGAATCTGACTATTCTAGGTGTAGAATCCTATCTTATTTTGTTTTTTTTTTCTGATGTGCTTATTTCACTTAGCATAATACCTTCAGGGTTCATCCATGCTGTAGCAAACATCAGAATTTTCCTCTTTTTTGAAGGGTATTATTAAATTGTATGCATATACCACATTTTTTTTTTAATCCATTCATCCATTCCTCAATCAATAAACACTTGGGTTGCTTCTACTTTTTGGCTATTGTGAAAAACACTGCTATTTATATGGGTGCACAAATATCTTTTCAATCCCTGCTTTCATTTGTTTGTGGGACATATAACCAAGAGTGAAATTTCTAGATCACATGATAATTCTGTTTTTAACACCTTAAGGAATCATCTTACTATTTTCCATAGCAGCTGCACCATTTACATTCCAATTAACCATGCACAAGGAGTTTCTCCACATCCTCACCAATACTTGTTATTTTGTTTTATTTTACTGTTATTTTTAATAGTAGTTGTCTTAATAGATTAGAATTTTTAACCCTTTGTAACAATTGCCCAAGAGCAATTGTGAGCGTTAAGTGAAAGGAGTTTTATTCAGTGCATGTTAAACAAATGTATATGAATTTTGTCTCCCTCTAAAAATTTTATTTTGTAGCTCGCATTTCAAGGAGGTCCAAATGAAAAGTGTAAATTTTATCTATTTCTTTCAGGAAAATCGGTTAATTAAATATGCACACGATTCTTAAACATTAACAGAAGACTGGGGAGGATCAGATTAAGTTATCTAAAAAAGATATCATAGAAGGATTTCTGACTCTTCTCTCCAGCTTTTTAACATATTGTTCCATAACTTTGATAAATGACAAGTCACTTAATTTTATTCCACCTGAGGTTAATAATTTACTGATGTACTGAGCCAATTTGCTCTGAGATGAGCATGGATGACAAAAAGTGCTTTAAGATTGTAAAGCCCTTCCCCCTCCGGAAACGTAGATTTTGAAGCCTAAGATCCAGTAAGTTCTCTTTTGACAAATTTTATTTCATGAAAACATTTCTGCTTCCCATTGACCTTTCTGAAAAACCTTGGAAGGAGGAATTGGGTAGTCTTTTAAAAGTCTCTTTTCCACCAGAATTGAAAGTGAAGACAAGTACATGGGCAGGTACGGTAAGAGCTCCCCTTCTGGCTACTGCAGCCTCACATTAATGAACCAAACTGTTCTGCTTAAATTTCATAGTTCATATATTGAAATATAACACAATTATTATGGTGAAAGTAGAAATAAAATAAATTTTAAACCACTTTCATTTTTAATGTCTAAATTAATGAATTGTAAGTTTGGGAAATTTTTATAATCCTTTTGTTTGTTTGTTTGTTAAATATACCATGTGGAATGAAGGATTTATAGAGAATTGAAATAGAAATATTCAGGTATTTTTACTCTATATATTGATAAGCTATAAGAAATTTGGAAGAGGAGATACCGGAAATACAAGTCAATAAATCCTGTTAACTATTTTGCTTCCTAAAATTACTATTAAACCAGTTGTAACACTAGTTATAGTGAAGTGAGTCCAGCAAAATGCAAACAGCATTATTATTTTTGGAAAAAAATATGAACTTTTTACTATAGCTGTGAAAAGGATAAGGTATATTTGAAGTTGCAGAACACTTTATGTAGAATTTAGGCAAGGCTTACCCATTTCTCTGAAAATTGGCTTGCATCTCTTCAGTTCTTTCAGAATTTGCCATCTTATTTACAATTTAATTCTTCTGAAATAAAATATTGACAAATATATCAAGACTATGGAAATTTTATCACTTAGTTAATATAAACTATTTTTTATTTTTTTGCTTGATGTAACTGTATTATGTACTCGGAGAATGATGTAAATGGGGCATAGAGGCACAGGTAGCTTACACAAAAGTAATCTCAAAATAATTATGCTGAGTGAAAAAAAACTACTCTGCTATCTTGACTGGAACTTACAAAAATCATTCTTTACATCCCTAATAGCTTCTGAAAAATCATACTTCTGAATTTCATCCTGTCTCCTTACCCTGCACTGCAATTGAAGTTTCTGGGTAGGTAGCTCACCTGTGCAGATTTTACCATTGAATTGATAACTTCTTTGTTTCATGCTGGGCTTATATTTGAGCTAATGGAAATTCTGGAAATGGAATAAAAGAAGGAAAGCCAGATTCCATGACAATGCATGGTTCTTTAGGATATTGGATGTTATTTCTACTCTGCCACTGATTTAATTATAATTGATAAAACCCTTAAACTATCCCATGCTTAGTTTTCTCTGTAAAAAAAATTAATGCAGTAGTTTCTGTTAGCCATCAGTTTGATAGAGTAGGGCTTCTTAGTTCACCAAACATAGGCAAATTATAGCTTCTACCATATATAAATTAATAGTTATCAAAAAATTAGAATATTTTGAAAACCCACTCATTAAAATTATATTAAGCATAATGCAGTTTTCCTTTAGATAACATTTCAGAATCTTAGCTTGTCTTAGGGTCACAGTTACTTACATAAATTCTCATTTCATTGCAAATATATAAAGATGTTTTGACTCAATCTTATTTGGTAGGCCACATAATCTACTACCTATGGTAATATAATTATAAAGAATATGGATTTAGACTTGAATAGAATTATGAATTAATTAAATACTACCTGAACACCTGAAACAAAACGAAACAAAACAACAAAATGATATGCTTTGAAATATTAAGCTTCTCCATGAAGAAATGAATCCTCATAGGTAGGTTTTTGGTGCCTGGGAAAGAAGGCATGAAATGAATACGTTGGCATATTATTCCTTTTTCTCTTTTTCAGGAATTAAGGGTCATAACTACACATAGGAAATCTTTGCAATCGCTATACTGACTTAATACCATTTCTAGTTTTTTGACGTATGTATAAGAAAAGTAATAAAATAGACTCTATCAATCATTTGGACTGTAAAGAAATTAATGATTATATAATAAAATTCATAAAAAGAGATAAAAAATTGAGGCTCACCTTGATAAGTGCATGATCTGTTCATTTACATCAAAATCATATGTGGTTTCTCTTCTCAACAAATAACTGATTGCAATTTCATAACTGTGCTTTACCAAGCTTATTTTCTGATCACGCTGTAATATCTGATTACAATAATGATGAATTTCCAGTTAAAGCACACTGTGTTCTTCATGTCATACTGCACTTGAGAAACAAGGTGAGCAAAGAAAATTCATTGAGCCAAATAAACACTCCTTTTAAAGATAGTGTTTATGTACCCAGTTTTCTATTGTCTAGTCCCATAATATTTTTAGTTAGCTGAATTAGTAATTATAACTAAAATAAATCTTTTTAATACATCAAAAGCATATCTGCATAACAAATAATCATTGAGTAATACTATATGCAAGGTATTCAATTACCTCATTGTTGCTATCTGAAAATAATCACCTTCTCTGAAAATAAGTACCTCTTTTTGGAATTTACGCACATTTGTATTATGTTCATTGATATACATATTCTGCCTTATATTACAATCCCTAGTTACCCTATTAGATTATATTTCTTTATTCCTTTATGAATTCATTGAAAAAAGTACTGAGCTTATACAATGAGTCAACTTCCGGTTTATAAAAATAAAAAGATATGGTCCCCTCTCCTGAAGAACTCACATGCCTTATTTTTTTTCTCTATATTACAGCTTTGTATTCAGTGTGGTCCCAAGACCAGAAGCGTCGGCAATACTTGGTACCTTGTTAAAAATGCAGAACTAATTTTTTTTTAATTTTGGAAAAATATACATAATAAAAATTTAATATTTAACCATGTTTAAGTTACAATTTGGTGGCATTAAGTATATACACAATGTTGTGTAACCATCACCAGTACATAACTTTTTTATCCTTCTAAACTGAAACTTAGTACCCATTAAACAGTAACTTCCCATTCTATCCTCTCCTTAGTCCCTGGTAATCACCATTCTACTTTGTCTCTATAAATTTTCCTATTCTAGATAACTTAGGTAAGTAGAATCAAACAATATTTGTCCTTTTGGGGGTCAGGCTTACTTCACTTAGCATAATGTTTTCAAGTTTCATCCATGATGTAGCATGTATCAGAATCTCATTTTTTTTTTAAGGCTAATACTATTCCATTGTATATATTAACGCATTTCATTCACCTGCTGATGGACATTTGTATTGTTTCCACTTTTTGGAAATTGTGACTACTGCTGCTATGAACATTGGAGTACAAGAAACAGTCTGAGTCTTTGTTTTCAAATATTGTGCATATATACCCTGAACTGGAAATTCTGGATCATTTTTAACTTTTTGAGGAACTGCCATACAGTTTTTCACAGTGGTTATATCATTTTACATATCCAGCAATTCACAAGGGTTCCAATTTCTCCACATCTTCACCAACACTTATTTTCTGGTTTATTGATAACATTAATTCTAATAGGTGTGAAGCGGTATCTCCTTGTCCTCTTAATTTGCATCTCCCTAATGACTAGTGATACTGAATATCTTTTAATGTATTTATTGGCCATTTGTATGTCTTCTTTGCAGAGATGTCTATTCAAGTCAGTTACTCATTTTTTCATTTTTTTTTAAATAGTAGACTTATAGAAGTTCTTTATGTATTCTGGATATTAAATCCTTATCAGATATAGAATTTGCAAATATTTTCTCCCATTCAGTGGGCTGTCTTTTCAGTCTCTTGATAGTGTTCTTTGATGTACAAAAGTTTGGAATTTCAATGAGGTCGAATTTATCTATTTTTTTTCCTTTTGTTACCTGGGCTTTTTATATCACAGTTAAGAGATCAATGCCAAATTCAAAGTCATAATGTTTCCCTCTATTTTTCTTCTAAAAGTTTGACAGCTTTAGCATTTATATTTAGGTCTTTGATACATTTTGAGTTAATGTTTTTATATGATGTAAGAGAAAGGGTCTCACTTCATCCTTTCTTATGTGGATATCCAGTTTTGTCAGCATTGTTTGTTGAAAAGGCTGTCTTTTCCCTATTGAATGATCTTTGAATTTTTGTTGCATATCATTTCATCATATATGCGAGGGTTTATTGCTGGGATTTCTGTTCTATTTGATTGGCTAATAAGTCTATTTTTATTCTAGTAACACACTGTTTTGATAACTATAGGTTTATAATATACTTAGAAACCAGGAAGTGTGAGTCTTCCAAATTTGTTATTTTTCAAAATTGTTTTTGTTATTTGGGGTCCCTTGAGATTCCATACTAGTTTTAGGATGGGTTTTCCTATTAATGCAAAAAATGTCACTGAGATTTTGATGAAGATTGCATTGAATCTGTAGATCACTTTCAGTACTATTGTCATCTTAAATAATATTAAGTCTTCTAGTCCATGGACATATGATGTTTTTCTACTTATTTGTGTCCTCTTAAGTTCTGCACAGGAATGTTTTATAGTTTTCAATGTACAAATCATTTACCTCCTTGGTTAAGTTTGTTTCTAAGCATTTTACTGGTTTTGATGATACCATAAATTGTTTTCTTAATTTTCCTTTCTGATCATTGCTAATGTGTAGAAAAGCAATTTTTTTAGATTCCACATATAAATGAGATCATGTGATACTTGTTTTTGTCTGATTTATTTCACTTAGCATAATGCCCTCTAGGTTCATCCATGTTATCACAAATGGCAGCATTTCCTTTTCTTTTATGGTAGAAAATACTCCATTGTATATATACAAACACATGCCATATAATGACATTTTGGTCATTGATGAACCACATATACAATGGTGGTCCCATAAGACTATAGTGAAGCTAAAATATTCCTATCATCTAATGTTGCCATAGCTGTTATAATGTTATAGGGCAATGCATCATTTACATGTTTGTGTTGATGCTGGTGTAAACAAAACAATTACGCTGCTCATTGTATAAAAGTATAGCACATACAGTTGTGTACAGTACATAATACTTGATGATAATAAATGACTAGGTAACTGATTTATGTATTTGCTATACTATACTTTTTAATAGTTATTTTAGAGTGTATTCTTTCTACTTGTAAAAATGTTTGTTGTAAATCAGTATGACGTGTTATACCACTTGCAGCCTCATACTTCTTGTGTTTACTACATCTCTTGATTGCATCATTTTCTCTTGTGCTTGATTTAATCTTGTGTTGATTTGTACAATAACATGTTGTAGGTTCGTAGCCTAGGAGCAATAGGTTATACCGTGTAGCCAAGGTGTATACCATTTAGCCTATGCTATACCATCTATCTTTTTGTAATACACTCTATATAATGTTCACATGACGACTAACTCACCTAACAACACATTTCTCAAATAATACCCCTATGTTAAGAGGCACATGGCTGTATACCACATTTTTTAAATTCAGTCATCCATTGATGAACACTCATATTGGTTCCATGTCTTGGCTTTTACAAATATTGCTGCAATGAACATGGGGGTATAGGTATCTTTTAGAGATAGTGATTTCATTTCCTTCACATACACACCCATACAAAGAATTGCTAGATGATATGGTAGGTCTTTTTAAAAATATTTTGAGGAAATTCCATACTGTTTTCCATAGTGGCTGTACTGTCTCATGCTTTTTAAAAATCTACTCTAAAAATGCAGACTTTTGGATCCCACCCTAGAACTACTGAGTAAAATATGCATTTTAACAAGATTCTCCAGGTGGTTTGTATGCATATCAAATTTGAGAAACACAATGCCATAGTACCTAGCACAAAGTCTTGGCAAGATAGAAGGCATTATTTCTCTAGAGGAAGTTTTATTTTTCTTTGTGCTAAATTTAAGAATATAAAAATGAAGTTCAAAATACAGTGTAATAGCCCAAAGCCCAGTCTGACCCACTGTTTTTATCCAGCCCATGAGCTAAATAAGGTGTTTACATTTTCAAATGATTCAAAAATATAAAAAGAAGACTATTTTGTGACACACACACAAAAATGTATAATTCAAATTCCATTCTCTCTAAATAAAGCTTTATTGGAACATAAAAAAATACAGTGTAATGCTAACAGTATCAAGCATGGTTTTAAAGTATGATCAAAGGGCCTCTTGGCATCACAACCTCAAGTGCATGTTAAAAAATTAGATTCCTAGACTTTATCCCTCATGTACTGAATGAGAAGCTAAGATAATGTGCTGGTAAATCTACATTATTTAACAAGCTTAAATAATTTTTATTTCTTCATTTTTTGAGTGCATATTTTACCAAGTGGTGTTCTAAGCATTGAATAGCCTAGAAGTTTTTGCTGTCATGGAGCTTATACTCTATTTTAGAGAGAGTCACAGTTTTAATAAAAGTTACCCACAAATAAGAAAAATGAGATAGTGGTACATTTTAGACATAGAACTAAACCAGGGCATTGTGATAAGAATAATGTGGTAGTTATCCTGTCCAGTCAGAGAAAACCTCTTTTAGAAGGTAATGTTTAAGGTGAAAGCTGAATTACAAGAAGGTTGACATACAAAGATCAAAGAGAGTATCCAAGGCAGAGAGAGTATGATTTACATGGTGGAAAGAAAAAGTACACTGAGACAAAGAGACACAAAATGAAAGAAAATCATGGGACAATGAGGCAGTCACCATTATAATGGGAAGATATAGGTTGGCCATAATGATGAACCCCTCATTCCTCCAAATCATTCAGTGTTTTAGAAGAAAGATATGTTTGGTTTGAAACATGTCAAATGTGAGATACCAGTGAGATAATCAGGTAGTAATATCCAATAATAAGTAGATAATGTGAGAAAGGAACTCTGAACATCTTATTTGTCCTAAATAAAATCTGTCAATCAACCAATCCTTATTGATTGATAACTATGAAAAGGCCATCATAGCAAATACTACAGAGGATAAAATTTTTTCTGAGTTCATGGGCCAGTATGGTAAGTCATATGACAAACTACCATGTGGGAAGAAATTTTCTGAGTGGCACTTAATCTTGGAACATGGTTGGTAAGAATAATGTGATGCATAGCTAAAGCAGGTAGGTTGGATGGAAAGCATGGTATTTTTGATTAGATGAAGATATAAATTTTATTGAAGCTCCAAAAGGAACAAACTAGTAGTAGAAAGATTATTGTTGAGTATAAATGAGCTTCGCAAACATTTTTTGTTTTTGTCTTCTCCATAAAGTTATTCTTTCTGAAATGGATGACTGTTTTATACTCTTCATAAGTGCCAATTGTTTTCATACCCTCTAATATTAATACTTACAAGTAGTGCATTTCCTCAAATGCTGTTTACTTCCTCTCTCCATGTCTAGCAGAGTTGAGTATTTTACATAAGAGATCTAAAATATACATATTGAATGTGCTAATTTTATGTATCAATTTGGCTAGGCAATGACATCCTGTTGTTTGATTAAAAACCAGTCTATATGTTGTTCTGAAGGTATTTTTAAAATGTGATTAACATTAAATCAGTAGATTTTAAATAAGGCAGATTACCCTTTAAATGTAGGCAAGACTCTTAAATTAGTTAAAGGTCTTAAGAGAAAAGACTAAAGTCCTATGAAAAGAAAAAAAAATTCTGCCTCCAGATTGCTTTCAGACTCAAGACATTGTTTTTGCTAGAATATCTAATCTTCAAGCCTGGCCTGAGGATTTTGGTCTTGCCAACCACTGTGCACATGTGAGTAAATTCCTTAAAATCAATTAATATCTCTACCTACCTACTTATATTCTCTTTCTCATATCTACATCGCTATAGATATATAAATATAGCATAAATAAATACAATAGGATGCAGGTATCTGTTTCTCTGAAGAGCCCTGAGTAATAGACCCGGAAAGACAGGAAGTTAAGTGATGAATAGTACATAGAGTGACCACTGTAGCATCTGAAAAGAACATTATGATCTAAAATGGTTTCACTCCACATATGAGGAGGGCCCTGAGGTTAGTCTTTGGAGGATGGTTAAGATGTCAATACGTGGAGATGTGTGGAGGAGAAATGAGAACAAAATTTCAATAATGAAAAAGCAATTATCTCACAAGAGAGGAAAATAAGATCAGTCTGGTTAGAACGGACAGTTCATGCAGAAATGGAGAAGAAGATAAGGTAGATAAGATTATAGGAGGTATTGATACAATTTTTTTATGAAAAGTATGTAATTTTCTCAGAATGAGAGGGACAGCACCATTGGTATTTGGTACAATTAAACTGATGTCATGAGTAGACTAGAAAGATTTGGGTAAAAATAAGATTCAGGTATACATATATTATAGTCTGATTAGATAGCAACAAAAAGTCATATTCGAGAGATGTTTCCAAGGAAAGATTGACAGGATATAGATACAGAGGACAAGAAAGAAGAAATAAAAATATAAAAGTTCAGTGAATAAACTTCAGAAACTGAAAATAAAAGAGTAGCAAAGATGAAAATGGAGAAGTCGGGAAAATTGGTTTTAGAGAAATGGTGACATTCATTTTTAAAATACAAGTTTGAGTTGATATTAAAATATCCAAGTGAACATATCTGGCATACAAATGGTAAAGTGGCACTGAATATTGGAAAACTTGCCAAACTAGAGATATACTTGCAATGGTCACCTACACAGAAGGAATAATTAAAACGTTGAGAATATATTTGCTTTAATAATCTAACGTTGTTATACAAAAGCACAGGTGAGGTAATGTAGTATACAGGCTGAGAATTTTGTTTCCAGAGCAGTGCTATCCAACAGAACTTTCTGAAAATGAAGATATTTTCTGTATTGTCCAATATGGTAGCTACCAAGCACGTGTAGCTATTGAATACTTGCAATGTGGCTAGTGAGGAAACTAAATTTCTAGTTTTATATATATTTAATTAATCTAAATATAAGCAGCCATGTATGACTAATGGCTATCATATTGGAAAGCATATAGAGTCAAACTGCCTAAATTATATGTTATCCCTAAATTAAATGGGATTCCCCATTTATATGACACATATAATTTTGGGCAAGCCATTTACTACTTACAGTATAGCACTAAGCAGTGACTACACCTCAATTATGATTATTTTTCTTTTTTGAATGATCTAATTGCTTCATTTTGTCTCTTCAGAGCAAATGAGCCATAACAATCACAAAATATGACTATATCATCACTAGAAAAAAAGCAGTCACAGTTACACAAGGATCAACATGGTGACATAATAGCTTTCTACCATCTTCCCCACAAAGAATATTGATTCAGACAATCAGGCAGAGACAATAGTGCCTTGTATTTGTGGAAGTCTAGGAGTTTAGCAAAGAAGTTTTCGCACACTTGGAGCAAAATATTATAATTTGGACGAATTGAAGAGGGTAACAATAGTTTCACTTTTCCAGCTGGGTGGGAAACTGTTAAAGGTATCTCCTTCTTTCTCACCCCAATCATAATATTGAGTTATGCTGTGTAACTGGAGGGCTGTGTAACTGGGAGGACACCAGCCAGGGCTTGGAATAGAATGTATCAACGGGATGCAGATCTTATTAATCCGTGGTAGACTCAATCAGAAGGCCCAATCATGAGCTTCTGGGGATGCCTTGCCTATACAAACTCCCAATTGGCCCGTGGACACCCTCAACATTCTTCATGCCTCATTTACCCCAATTCTGTTGTCTCCCTGAGTGTACTCCTAAGAGCAATGGAGGCAAACATTTGTAGATAGCTAGTGAACATGCACATAGTAGAAGGCTGATCTGTCTCTGGGATTGGGAGAAAGCAAACAAAACTGAGCACTGCTGTAGGGAAAGGAAGGAAATGAAAAGCTGTCAGCATGTGGTCTGGCTTTATAAGATCAAGAGAAAGCCATGTTAAGAATTTCCCTCCAAGAGGGAGCAAGAATTATGGAACAACATATTTATAGAAAAGATCTGAGAATGCCTCAAACTCGCTAACAGGGTTGATAGAAGGTATTGCTCTCTCTAAGCCAGTGAGTTAAGACAGTAGGAAATGTCTATTTCTTCAATGTAAAGACAGCATTGTAAGATTTCAAGAAACATGAAAAATAAAAGAAATGTGACACTACCAAAGGAACACAATACCTTACCAATAACTGATCCCTAAAAAATGGAGCTGTAATTTGCCTGACAAAGAATTGAAAATAGTTGTTTTAAGAATGCTTAGTGAGCTACTAGAAGATAGAAAGACAATTCAACAAAACTGGGAAAACGATACATAAACAAAAATGAGAAGTATAACAGAGACAGAAATTATAAAGAAGAACAAAACAAAAATTCTGGAGCTGAAGAGTATAATAAATAAAATTTAAAATGCAATAGAAAGCATCAAGAGTCCACAAGATTAAGCAGAAAAAAGAATCTATAAAGTAGAAGATAGGTCATTTGAAATTACCAGTCAGAAGAGAACAAAGGAAAAAGTAATGACAAAGACTAAAGAAAGCCTACATGAACTATGAGACACTATTAAGAGAAACAATCTGTGCATTATTGGAGTCGTAAAAAGAGAAGCGAGAGAGAGAATGGGGGCAGAATGCTTATTTAAAGAAATAATGACTGAGAACTCCCCAAATGTGAGGAGAGATTTGAACATATAAGTTCATGAAGCTCATAGGTCTCCAAACAATTTCTAACTAAAGTAATCTTCTCTTAGACATTATAATAAAGTAGTCTGAAATCAAAGACAATGAATTTTAAAAGCAGCAATTCAAAAATAAAACCTCCATATACAAGGGAACCTTCATAAGGTTATCAGCGGATTTCTCAGCAGAAACCTTGTAAGCCAAGAAAGAGTGGGATGATATACTCAAAATGCTCAAAGGAAACAAACAAACAAACAAAACAAAACAAAAAATAACCCCCAAAACCAAAAAAACCCATAAATACATAACCTGGTAAAGCTGTATTTCAGAAATTAAGGAGAGATAAACAGTTTCCCAAACAAAAGCTGAGGGAAGTCATCATTCCTAGACCTGCCTTATAAGAAATACTCATGGCAGTTCTTAAAGCTAAAATGAAGGGATGCTAATTAGTAACATGAAAATATAAAATACACTGGTAAAAGTAAATATAAAGTCAAATTCGGAATACTCTAATATTATAATATGTTGTTGGGTTATTCATGTAACTATAGGGTAAAAGTTAAAGAACAAAAGTATTAAAAATAACTATAGCTATAATTATTAGTTAATAAATATATAACAAAAAGGTAAATTTTATGTTTTAATGTCTACTGAAACTAAGTAATGTCTACTAAAACATAAAATATTGAGGAGAGGAGTAAAAGGGTAGAGTTTTTGTATGTGATTGAATTTAAGTTCTCATCAACTTAAAATAGACTCATATCTGTAAGATGTTTTCTGTAAGCCTCATGGTAACCACAAAACAAAAGTCTACAGTAGATTACAAAAGATACATAGAAGGAAGTTGAATCATATCAGTACAGAAAGTCATTAATTCACAAAGAGAGATAGCAAGAAAGGAACAAAGGAGCTATAGAACAGCCAGAAAACAATTAATCAGATGGCATGAGTAAATCTACACCTATCAATAATTACCAAATGTAAATGGATTAAATTCTCCAATCAAAAGGCATAGAATGGCTGAATGGATTTTAAAAAAGGACCCAACTGTATGCTGCCTACAAGAGATTTAGTTTTCTTTTGTGAACACACATAGGCTTAAAAATGAAGGGATGGAAAAAGGGATATCTCATGCAAATGGAAATCAAAAGAGAACAGGAGAAGTTATATTTATGTCAGAGAAAACAGACTCAAAAACTGTAGTAAGAGACAAAAAAGGTCATTATATAATGATAAAGGGGTTGATTCATCAAGAGAACATAATAATTGAAAATATTTTTGCACCCAACATTGGAGCACCTAAATATATTAAGCAAATACTAAGAGATCTAAAGGGAGAAACAGATTACAATACAATAGTAGGGTAATTCAATACCATTCTTTCAACATTGAATAGATCATCCAGCCAGAAAATTGATAAGGAAACACTAGACTAGAATTTTATATGAAATGGACATAATATACATATAACATTCCACACATATGCAACAGAATACACATTCTTCTCAAGTGCACGTAGAACATTCTTGAGGTCAGATCACGTTAAGTCACAAAACTAGACTTACTAAATGTAAGAAGAATGAAATGACAGGTGTCTTTTTGACCACATGGTATGAAACAAGAAATCAAAAATGGATGAAAACTGGAAAATTCACATATGTGTGGAAATTAAACAACACACCCCTAAGCAACCAATGGATCTAGAATAAAAAAGTATCTTAAATAAAAATAGAAACATAACATGCTAAAATTTATAATATAGCAAAAACAGTTCTAAAAGTTTATAGCAATAAATGCCTATATTAAGAAAAAGAAACGTAGCAAATAAATAACTTAATTGTACAGCTCAAGGAACTAGAAAAAGAAGAACAAACTAAGGCCAAAGGAAGGAAGGAAACAACATGGATCAGAATGCAAATAAAGTTGAGGAAAGAATGATAATAGTAAAGGCAAAAAACAAACTAAGAGTTAGTCTTTGGAAAATATAAACAAAATTGGAAAACCATTAGCTAACTTAAGAAAAACTTCAAAAATATAAAATCAGAAATAAAAGAGGAGCTATTATAATTCATAACACAGAAATACAAAGATCGTAAGAGACTATTATGCACACACCAACAAAGTAGATAACCTAAAATAAATGAATAAATTCTGAGAATAAATACAACCTACCAAGACTGAGTCATGAAGAAACAGAAAATCTGAACAGGCCAGTAATAAATAAGAAGATTGAATCAGTAGTCAAAAAGCTTCCATTCCCCCATCCCACAAAAAAAGCCCAGAACCAGATGGTTTCTCTGTAAATTCTAACAAACACTTGAAAAATAATCAACACCAAATCCTTCTTAAACCATTTCAAAAGTTAAAACAGAGGGAATACTCTCAAAGTCATTTTTTGGGATGGCATTATTGTAATATAACAAAGCTAGATGAGAATACTACAAGAAAATGATAGGCTAATGTTCCTTTTGAATACAGTTGCAAAAATTTTCAACAAAATAGTAGCAAACCAAATTAACAGCATGTTAAAAGGATCATACACCATGATCAGGTGAGATCCATTCCTGGGATGCAAGGATGGTTCAACATATGCAAATCAATAAATATATCACATTAACAGAATGAATGATAAAAGATATGATGGCTCGATAGATGCTGAAAAAACAATAAAATTCAACATTTTTCATGATAAAACATCTCAACAAAGTGGGTATAGAGGGAATGTACCTCAAATAATAAATCTATATATATTAAGTCCACATCTAACATCATGCTCAATGGTTAAAGTTTGAAAGCTTTTCCTCTAAGATCAGGAACAAAACAAGGCTCAGCCACTATGGAGAATAGTATAAAGCTCTCTCAAAATACAGGCAGACTTCATCTTATTGCCTTTAGCTTTATTGTGCTTTGCAGATACTGCATTCTCATCAACATTGAGGCAAGACCCTCTACCAGCAAAAAGTTTATGACTTGGTGAAGGCTCAGATGATGGTTAGCATTTTTTAGCAACAAGATAATTAAGATATGTACACTGTTTTATAGACTATAAAGTAAACATAACTTTTATATGCATTGGGAAACCAAAGAAATTTTTGTGACTCACTTTATTGCAATATTTACTTTACTGCAGTGGTCTGGAACCAAATACACAATATCTATGAAGTATTGTCAAATCACATTACCATATGATCCCACAATTCCACTTCTGGGTATATATCCAAAGGAAATTAAAATAGTATGTCAAAAAGATATCTGCACTCCCATGTGTATTGCAGCATTACTCACAATAGCCAAGATATGGAAACAACCTAAGTGTCCATCCGTGAAAAAATGAATAAAGAAGACGTGGTATATGTGCAAAATGGAATATTATTCAGCCATGAAAAAGGAGGAAATCCTGCCATTTGTGAGAACATGGATACACGTTGAGGGCATAATACTAATGAGATAAGTTAGATAGAGGAAGACAAATACTATATGATCTCATCAATATTAGGAATAAAAAAAATGATTTCATAGAAATAAGAGGGTAGAGTAGTTGTTTCCAGAAACAGGAAAGTGGGAGGAATTTGAGAAATGTTGGTCAAAGGGTACAAACTTGCAGTTAGAAGTTGAATAGGCTCTGGAGATCTAAAGTGATTATACAATAGTGTATTCCATACTCCAAAGTTGCTAAGAGACTAATTTAAATGTTCCTACCACAAAATGAAATTATATCATGTGATGAAATTGTTACCTAAGGCTACAGTGGTAAACTAATTGCAATACGTAAATGTATCAAACCAACATGTGCATACATTAAACTTAACAATATTATATGTCAATTATATCCCAATAAAGATTAAATAGTTAACAAAATAAAAAATTTGATTGTTAACAGAAGATACTTTAGATGGATTTAGAAAGATTATTAAAAATAATTGCTACATGATTAGAAAGAGTACAAAAGAAATAAAGTGGTATAATTTTAATCTTCATAGAATTTTTGAATACTAACATCTATCATAATACTAAACAATGTCACCACTATAAGGCATACTTAACTTTTTAAATATATTTGAGACACAGGTTCTCTTAAGAAAAAATCTCATTTAGAATTCTTTATAATTTATAAGAAAGAATTAAGAGTAGAATGTCAGTTTGCCACTTAAAATATTCCTGAGGATGAAAAGTTCAAAACTGCACAATTTTCAGACATAATAAAGAATATAAAAACTATGGAGTAGAGAAAAAACTATTGTAAGAAAATATTTTTTTTCTTTCACTTATCTTGGATAAATGTCTATTTAGTAAGACAAATGTGCTCTGTAGTGACTTGTAGGCGCTATTAGCAGCTGACAGTGTTTGGACAATTATGGTTCTTCATTGTCATGCCATACTTTAAAATTTTCATTACTATTTTCCGTAAAAATTTTAGAGTTATTCTTTTATACTGGAGGTTATTTTATGATTTGATATTCAGCAAAATATCAATTTTATCACTCAAACTTTGACACTGGTACGAAGTATAAGTATATGTAAGTATTCTTCAAAACATTTCTACTATTATGGAAACATAACATAGTAAAAAGCTTTAAAAAAGGTTTTTGTGAGGAAGTTTCTTTCAGTGACACCATGGTCTTGCTTCTGCTTTATGGCCCACATTATCAACCAAATTCTCAGCAGTTTCCTTAACACATTTCCCCGGAATCTAACCCCTGTTATTCTAAAATCCATGGGAATAGAGTGGTCAGTTTACTCTGGTTTGAGAATAAATGAACACTTTAAAGTAACTCTTTAAAGAAACCCATTTAACATCCTCCTACTCTGAAGCTGTTCTGCCAAGACTAACTCAAAGCCACAAAAGATTTAGGATTGATTCCAAATTGGAACCTGTAGGAACTGTGTGGGCCTCTAGAACAGTAAAAATTCCATCTTTAACAGGAACTCAGAATATTAAACATAGAGTACAAAGTAATTTTCCAGACCCAAGAGCATTTGGGATAAAACCATGGAATCCTACAAGGGAATTCCCCTCGTGGAAGTCTTTCTTTTTAATGACATGAAAAGATTACAGTGCTCTCTGGAGAAGAGACAAGGTCTTGGACAAGGCAGAAACTTTGACCCTGCCATGGAGTCATTTTATGATCTGGGCCTGGCTATGTGGTCTCTTCATGTTTATTCTGTTTCCTAATAATGTAAGCACTTATAATGGTGACTAATCATTTGTCCATTAGCTATCTCCTCACATTAGGAAAAAAATGTATTGCTTTGCTCTTTAAGTTAGCAATAGTAATGATAGCTCTCATACATTAGCAGTACTTACAGCATGTGTAGCTGGGTGGTTTCTTATATACTAAATCTATTCTGAAGAGTATTCTGCTATATGCTGTGAAATGTATTTCATGGAAGCTTCAATAAGTATTAGATATTATTACTATTATGCAAATAATCTTATTTAATTATTGATTTAATAGCTCCAGCTTTACAAGAAGCAATTGAGGCTTAGAAGACTTAAATAACATTATCAAGTTGACACAACCATTAAGGTGGCAGAGCCAAATCTGTCTACTCCAAAAATTATGTTCTTAGCCTTGTGCTTCACTGCCATTCTACAAATTTGAAACTCACCATGAGATCTGAAGTTTACAGGAGGATTCCGGGGCACACTAATGCCTTGGCTCAAAAGGCAAAAGAAACTCCCACCGTCACTTGTTTTGAGGCTCACTTTTTCCCCTCACTGAGTCTGTGAGCAAGTGTTCATGGCGACATATTGGGCTTGAACTTTGTAAACTGAAAAATATCCTGTACCTTTTACCTCACATGCACGTTATACGATAAAATGAAATGATGTGTGTGAAAAAACTCTGGAATCTATATAGCAATTTCTTTAAAAATGTAAGAAGGCATCGATGAAATGCACTGACTCCACCCTTATCATTTAATATCTCCTGACCTCTTATATTTGCTAGGTATAGGGCTAAATACATTATATATAACTGTCCCTTCAATCCTCACAATAATTCTGTTAAATGGCCTCGTAATCCCTTTGTAAATGTGAAGAAACTGAAATTCAAGTGTTTAACCTGCCCTAAGATAGTCAATCAGTGACTGAGCTGGAGTTTTTTTTTTTTTACCTATTTATGTCTATAAATAAAGGGATTAATAAGAAATCTACATCTAGATATCTTTATCTAGAAATAAATGTATATTATGTATATATGAGATTAATATTATCAGCCTAACTTTTAGAGAGAAGCTGCTACTAGGAGATACTTTAAAACCCAGAAGCTGCTAGCTGATTGTACACTTGGCTCAACAGTGAGTCTTTAGGAACAGGGAAAGGCCAATGGTTTCTTTCCATTTATTAAATTGTGATTCTTGGAATATCTGTGTCAGGATGTAGACTGCTTAATAAAAATGCAGATTCCTGAGCCTCTCCTTAGACTACTGAGTCAGAATCTCTGGAAAGTATGACCCATGAATATGCACTATTAACAAGCACTACCAGTGATTTTATTCAAATTAGAATTTGAGATCCATTGTTTAAATGGGCACTCTGGCTCTACCTCTGATTGTTTTTATACACAGAAGCATTTTAAAGTTCCTCTTCTACATGGAGGAAAAATAACTTATCAGGGACAATGATGTTTTTATTTCATAATATGAACTTTGAAAGGTTACTCTAACATGGCTCTGGTGTATAAAATCTCCCAACCAGGCATTCAAAAATGTATTTTGTCCACCAACAGGCCATCAATTACATTCTCATTTAAACATCAACTAAAAGAAAAGGTATAAATGGTCACAAGATTAATTTCCTCCAAGCAAGGGAACACCAGCCAGTCACATGTGGGGGCTCTTGCTTGTTAATAGCTCCTTCTGCAAATAAATTGCAAGATTAAACCACTGGATCTAAATGAACAATTAGGCAAGTTGTTAGAAGCAATGCCTTTTCTTTTGAGTTTTAAAAAGGTTTCTGAAATAATTTCTTATCCACAATAGGGAAAGTTACTTTTTCCTTTGATGACTTACAGTATTTTATTCATTTCAAAAACAGATTATAGAAACATCTGTAGGTTACATATCTAACTTTATGGACTTTGATTATTACTGATTTTTTTCTAAAAAATATGGAAGTGATTCATTCCAAAATAGTCTCAATGAAATTGAATTTTCCTCTCTCCTAAAGTCTTAAAAAGAAAAATTTATCTCAAGGAAATCTCTGAATATTGTAAAAAATATTGATTTAATAATACATTTCTTTAGAAGCTATTTTACCAAATAGTTAAGATTGCCAAAGTTTTAAAATGTACCCAGAATGTGTAAGACATATACACATAGATATGACGTATACACATAGATATGAAGGAAGAAGTATGTGCTCACAGATCCCTAGAAACATGAAATATGTCCGTGTGACAATTTACACATGTCACACAGAAACAACAGGGTTGGTCAGGAGGCAGAGGAAGCAGGGGAAACCGTGTGCAAGAGCTTTTATTGTGATTGTTATAGGAAAGGCATAGCAAAGCAGGATAAACAGGCTTAGAATTGGCTAGTTTGAATAATTTCAGTGGACTTGGGGTGTAGGGACTGTCTAGTTGTCTGGTATCTGACCTTGGAATAATTAGGGTGGTAGAAGGGATAGTGGCTTGCTCACCATGTGATAGACTAATAAAGGAGATGGTGGAAGATATGGGCTCTGGATTGACTGACTGTGAAGGAATACTCTAGGATGACTCGTTTGCCATCTCTGGGAATTAGCCAACCCTGGGAGGAGAAGGCCCTCCAGGGTCAGCAAGGTCCCAAGTTGTCAAAGCATTATAAAATACAAAAGACAGAAGATATGATCATTACAGAGCAAGTTATTGTGCTGTTACTATAAAACAGGACAGATTCTTGAATTTGTACATTAGATGTACTTGTAGCATGTATGAAGGGGTGTTTTCTTATATATTAACTCTATTATGAGATCATGTGTTAACATCGTATCACATCTCAAGCTGTGAAAGGGTATTTTTTTTAAAAAAACAATAACTTTAAATTGTTAATAAACTCCTACAATGACATTTCAAAATTTGAGCAAGGAAAAAAAACTCTACAGCATTTGGCATTCAAATCCATCTATTCTGAAATTATGTGTGTGGCCAAAGAGAATAATTGGTTTTCTTCCTTGGAACAACTAACATTTGAATATCATGTGTCAGGGATGGAGGAGACCTGAGAAAACTTGTAAATCTGAACTGCTACATCTACCCCCTATAGGCATGGAGGTGGGGCTTATCTAAGATTCCAGTGGTTTCTTCATGCCAGAGATATTTTCCCATACAGAGCTAATGTTGTCTGAAGAATCTCTGAGAAAGGTGAAGCTGGGTAAAGGGCTCAGTTATGGAGTAGAAGGGATCAGAATATGGAGATAAAGGATAGAAAGGAGGAGTAAAGGGATGCTTAGAAGGCTCTGTAATCACAGCATTTTCCCATTTTCCAAATGTCTTCATCTGATGAGAAAGGTGGTTTTCCTTTTACCTTCCTAAAACATCTATTACAGGTTTTATGTTTCTTAGAAGTCTGTGCTATAGAAACTCTGTAGGTGACTTTCTGAAAGGCCTCAAAATGAGGGCTGCAGTTTACGGCATGAATTGTTTTAGCACTAGTAATCTGAACAAGGTTATGTACTTGCTTATTCTTCAAATTTTACGTATTAAACAACAACTACGAGGACGATGACGATGACACAATTGACTATGCCTGAGGAAAGAGTATCAATTAGAATGCTTTAGGTTACAAGTGACAGAAATCTAATGGTAAATAAATAAATAAAACACAAAGTTTTAGGGTTTTGCTAGCTTAAGGGATAGCCAGGCTCAGGAACTAGAATTATGCCACTCCAAGTCTCTTTGGAGAATTTAAAAAATATAGACACCAGGGTTCCACATGAGACCTATTGGACAGAATCCGTGGTAAAGGATATAACAACACACTCACACACACACATTCATAGTTTTATTTGATCTTTACCGCAATCCTGAGCTAAGATTTTGAGTCATCTCATAGTTCAATTTATTGTTTTCCCTTCTGCCATCAGACTAGTATGTACCTGTTAGTGGCTGTTACTTTGGCCTGGATAACAGAATGAAGACTTGGAACAGAGTTGCAGCCATCCTGCAATGATTGTTAATGTGAGCACAAAATAGGCCTTCTTCTAACACCTCTGCGATTTGGGTATGACTAACCCCCACACCTCACTCCCTCTCTCGTAACAGATGAAAGAGTGAGAATTAGAACTTATTTATGTTCATGCCTTACTTTTAAAAAAATAACACTCAATAGAAAAGAAGACAACTACATCTATCCTAAGTGGATAGAGGATTACTGGCTTCCATTGCTAGGGCCCAAACTGGGAGATGTTTTTGGTATACTCCATTGGAATTTAGAATAGAGATCTCAATGTCTTCCAAGCCCCAAATTCTATTGTTCTTTGACATTCTAAAGAAACATCACTGTCCATTGATGCTACCTGGGCTAGTCCTGTTTGTGGGGTTAGATAGTTGAAGCCTAACTGTGGCATGAATCTCTGAGACTTACTGGGAAATCGTAGTATATAACATTCATTATATGGGAAAATTTTGCCAAGTTCCAAATAACGGGTAAAAAAGTCAACTTTTGAAACCACCTCTCGCTTTACCTTAGGGTTCAGATAAAATTTGGAAGACTCAGATGACGTATATATTCTAACACAATATATACACATACATTTTAAAAGAGTAATTGTGATTCACATTCTGCCCACTGGAGGGCCACACAAATCAGCACTTCACAGTATTTTCTTGGGATATATTTGTTTACATGTTTGTTCGTAGCACTTTTCTCTCACTCCACAAACCCAGAGTATCTTCACAATTTATAACTTGAATTAAAGGGGTAATTTTTCAAGTTCTCTCTATAAAGATACTATCAATCTGCTCCAGTTCATTATTATTAAAATTTTTTATGTCTATGGCAGAATACAATTTCTATTTCATTTTCAGAGATTTAAAATAGTTTTCCCAAACTCATTACTTTGCATAAGCATCTGAAACCAGGATAGATGAGGTAATTTTAATCAGGATAAAAGTTAAGTAATGAAAATCCCAAATTGAAAATCAGCATTTTTTTTTAAAATATTAAATTGGAAACATGACAATTATTCTTAGGAAATGTAAATGATAACAGCTGTCATTTGTTGACTACCTACTCTGGGCCAGGATTTTATTGTACATCATTCTTTGTAGTCCTCTCCAAAGCAGCCTAGCAAGGTATATGTCATCCTCATTGTTTAAGATAAGGAGATCTAGTCCTAGGAATGCTATCCTGTCACAATCACTACATGACTTAAATGGGAAGAACTGGCATCTGACCCCAAAGCCCACAACTTTCCTCTATACCACGCTGCCTTTCTCCTACTTGGCTTTGAAATGAGTTTCTACTCTGGCTATCATATTTATCATCTCAAGTTTCTTCCTCAATTATATATTTTATTTCCAAAATAAATATTTATGCATACAAACCTCTATCTTAACAGGAAACAAGGAATTAAAAATCGCATATTCACCATGAAAGCTTCTGGTGATCTTTCTAAGGGAAAGGGAAGTTGTGGTTTGCAAGGAGCACATGCCGGGACCCTTTACCAGCAGTTTGTGGGCCGTTGGACCACAAAAGGGTGGGGAAAGCATTGGGAAGGCAGAGCACATAAATATACATTTGAAATCTCATCAAAAGAAAGTGTAATTGATGGGAATAATTTGGGTTCATTAAATAATTTGCAACGTTCTCTTTGTGAATAACTTTTCTATTAAAAAGTCAAAAGGCATGCAACCTTCGAACCACTAGATGACACTGTTGCTCATGAAATAGAATTGCCCAGTCCCAGGTGAACTCGTTGAGGGTAGTCTGTTGAAAGCTACCCTGAAGTTTACCCTTGACTAAGAGCTGTGAATATAAAAGCGATAAAACACGTGGCTCCTGACAAAGGAACCTGAGTTTTCCTTGCAAGAAACAAGACAAACCTATGTGAATAATTTCAGAATATCATAAAAGCATGCATTCATTTGTGAATAGTCGTAAATATGAAGGGTAGAGGTAACAGGAGCGATAGAGAAATAATTGTAAACTGGAGTGGCTGTGGAAGTTTCCACTGATGTGGGACTTTGGTGATGTCATAATGGCATAAGAAATGGCCACTTTAGGACTAAAGCAACATCATTCCGAGGAGGAATGACATGAGCACAAGCATGGAGGTGGATGTAAATACAGACTTTGAACAAAATGGAAGATTTCTTTAAGGAAGAGTGGGGGTTTGAAGAGTGGGGGAGAAGACAGATATAATATAGAGGAGCATTGGAACTTACCCTTCCTCCTGAATTTGCCTCAAAAATTTTTTGAGCAAGAGTGATATGACAAAAATTTCATTAAGATTAACCGGGTTCTGGGGTCAGTAACCAAATACTGCTCCTTGTAAACCATTATTTGAGTTTTCTTCCCTGTGTAATTGCATTATCCTTCTCTTTTTAAGAAACTGGTTTTATTTGTTACCTGTCATATTCCCTTTCTACCAAATCTTGATCTGGAAATAGTAGAGATAGTCACCTCTTCGCCAACATAAAACTGGCACCTGTTTGTCTTCATGTAGAGCAGCGGTGTCGGTTTCTGCTTCTTGTCTGGTCTTGCATCCATAGACTTGCTTTCCTCTGATGACCAATTTTAAAATAACCTGAATTTGCGCTCAAAGAGGTTCAGCCATTCAGCTTCCCTTTAAAAAGTAAAAATAAAAAAATACGCTTTCACCTCAGTGGGAGCACGTTTCCAAGCAGTCTTTTCTATTCCAGTTGTCCTACTTCCGGTGATTTTCAGGGATTTTCTCTTTTGCCCATCCTCTGCCTAATAAAGTCCTGACAGCATTAAAAAAAATAAATAAAAACTTTCAGACCCTTTATTAAGTGCTCCGAGGTGAGAGAAGAATGGCGGGCAGTGTGTGGCGAAGGTGACTCTTACTGAACCTCCTTTGGCTGGGCAGTCCTCATCCTCCGTCTGATGGCAGGATCCTGCTAGCGTGGAAGCAGCTGGATTTCGGGATGCCGCTGGCCTCTCGGGACCTCGCAAGCCTCTCAGCTTCCTGGGAGGCCCAGTCATGCATCCTGTTGTCAGGCAGATAAGGCACAAAGGTGCTGCCACGGGCCAAGACTGTGGAGAAGACAAAAAAGACGACAACCCGATGTTACACAGGTCCATAACAAGGTCCTCATCGAAGCGCGGTTCGGTTCTTAGAGAGATTTGTAACCTCAAGATCCGGGTTTTCCTGCGACGTGTCGTCATTTCCGGCGTCTGCTTTCCCGCTGCCACTGACTGGATGTGCGTAGCCGGGAAGGAGCTTGATTTCCACACAGAAGTGTGGAGGATGGAAGCGTCAGAGAGAGGATTTTCCGGTAAGGAAAACACGCACAGTGTTTCTGGTGCATGGTTGGAAATCTATAGATGCGTAGGGCCAACTTACGCTCCGTGCGGATTCATCCTAGCATGGGCAGGGGCGCCTCTCACCCCTGCCTTGTTGGAGGGTCAACCGTATTGCTGAAAGGGGGGGCAAGGCTGTAGTGGCCAAGGACCAAGCTATGGCAGAAAACATGTAGGGTTAACACAAAAAGGATTGCTGTACACTCACTTGGTTTGCTTCTGGTTAATGTATTTAAAAACCTAGAGGCTAAAACTTGTCAATGGTTTCTGATTGTTCTGAGGACAAAAGCCCTCCAGCCTCACCTAGTCCCAAACTTCCAGGTATTCTGTGTTCTATGCCCTCTGTCCTTTTACTTCCTTGAGTTAACTATGCTCTGCCCTGAGAGGTCCCCTGCTCATTTTGTTCTTTCTCCACCCCTTAGGCCCTCTGGACCCTGACTCCAGGGTTAACTCGTACTCTTTCTTCAGCTTCAGCTCAACTGTCACTTCCTCAGGGAAGTCTTCCCCATGTATATGTCAGTTTCTTTATAATATGCTTTCATAGGATCAGGTGCTTTCCTTTATAGCATTTATCCATTCTCAGTTATATCCCATATTGTGTGCCTATTTGAATAATCTCTATCCCTCCTCCATGGTAATAGGGTCTCTTGTCTACATTTGCTCACCATTATTTCTACTTTCATCACTATGAGAGACAGTAAAATAAAATCATTGCTTTATTTCTGTTTCTTATGATCCCATAGGTTGGGGATGGTGGGGAAGTGGTTAAGAAGCTGAAAATTCAGTTAAATTCCTCTAGATAAGAGGGTTTTAATCTCTTTAGCTTCATTCCAAGTTGCCTGAGAAAAGCAACTTTACATTTTATTAGCATGACATGCAACATTGAGCCATTTGCATTCTGCACCTTGTACGATATAGAAATATCAGTGTCTTATAGTTTGTTAACATTAAATGGAATGGGGCTCTGATTGTTGTACCCAGTAAGATGAAACTAAAGTGTTCAACCCATTCTGAGAATATTTCCACAAATAGTTAAGACCTTTCCTGAAATACCTCTCCAAAATTATTAGAAATTCTTGGTCAGGACTTATAGATTACTGTCTAGACAAATAGGGGAATCTATAGCAGCCTGGAACAAATAGCTTGGAATGGTCTTTCAATTGCAAGAATAAAATTCAAGCCTTTGGACACAATTTTTAGCTAAGTCTTTGTTGCTGACAGTTCATGAATCTGTTGTTTGCCACAATACTTGTTAACACAAGTATTTTGTGCAATGATGACAGGATTTTCCTGTGTCTAGCCTACTGTATGGATAAGTCATGCTGAAGCCTTGTGAATGACAAATTCTTCTCTTGGCTTTATGCTGGTAACTCCCTCTTAAACAATGAGTCAGTCAGTGATCTCATGGAGCTAATAGGAAAGAGTATTGTTATAGGAGATGGCTATCTGCATTTTATATTGTTTTCTCATGTTTAGCAGTGTCACACCATATTTAAAAAGTGATCACAAAAAGAGCAGTTCCACATGCTCTTTTTAAACTTTGCCATACCCCCTCAAGAGCTGAGGTCTTTTCTCTTTGAATTTGGATGGCATTTTGTGACTATCTTGACAAAGACAATGAAGGTTGCATGACTTCCAAAGCTAGGTCAAAAAATGTGATATGTCTTTCACCTGGTTTACTCTTTCTTAGGATGCTCACCTTTGCAGCCCAGCAACCATCTTGTGAGGAGGTTCAGGCCACAGAGACAGGCCAGAGGTGGGTTTATTAGCCCACAGAGCCAGCTAAAGTCTCAGCCTACTGCCATTATCAACTCACATACAAGTGAGCCTTTAATTGATTTTAGCTCCAGCCTTTGAGCTCTCCCAGATGGTGCCAGGAAGAGCAAAGATGAGGTGCCTTTACAAAGCTCTGTCTAAACAGCAGGTTAATAAGCAAAATAACTGCTTGTATAAGATACTTAGTTTTCAGGGAGCTTATTACACAACAGTAGATAATTGCAGAAACAGTCCTAAACTGGGAGCAAATCATTCTATTTCAGCTTGACTCTATGCTTTTGTTGATTCTATTTCTTGGGCCTGAAATACCCTTTATTTTCTTTCCTCTCTGTTCCTTTCACTTATTTCACTTTCCTGCTTTTCCTTCTTGAATCAACTCAGGTGTTAATCTCTAGGTCTTCTAGAATCCTAAATCAGCTGCCCTTCCTATTTATGTAAAATCTCAATACCAGCCCTAGCCATGAGGGCTATCAAGATCCATTTAAGTGCCTGATGTCTACACCAGAGGTCTCCAACTCCCGGGCTGTGGACTGGTATCCATCCATGGCCTATTAGGAACTGGGCCACACAGCAGGAGATGAGTGGTGAGCAAGCAAATGAAGCTTCATCTGTATTTGCAGCTGCTCCCCATCACTAGCACGGCTGCCTCAGCTCTACCTCAGATCATTAGGCATTAGATTCTCATTGAGCACCAATCCCTTGTGCCAAAAAGGTAGGGGACTACTGGATTCTATACTACTTTGTGCATCATCTTTATATTATTTTATTTTTGTATCATTAATCTCTGTACACTCAGGAACTACCATAGTGCCTGGTTCTACCATCTACTACCTGTAAGGATTTAGCCAAGTTAATAAATATATCCAAGACTCCCTTTCCTTATCTGTGAAGAGAGATAAAAGATCTACTTCATAGTGTCTTGTGAGGATTAGAAGATAAAGTTATCTAAGGTACTGGCACATAGTAAATGCTATATGAATGTAGCTGTTACAGTTATCATGGTAACCTCAAAATAGAAGGCAACACCCAGAATTCCAGGAAGCATTCCCAACAAATAATATTTTGTGATACAATAGTCACAGTTTCTGATTGCACTTTCCTGTTCCTCCACTGAGCACCTTGGAACCCATTACTTTTCCCCAAAATATAATTTTCTTAATACACTACGAAGGAAGATATAGCTTATAAAGGGCACATCAGTTGGACTGATGAATGATTTTGAAACTTATAGCAGAAGCAAATTTTAAGAATTTTTAAACTTCTAAAAGCCAAGTGCTTGAGACAGATAAGGTACTTTAAAGTTCAAAAGCTTAGCTTTGGATATCATAATCCAAAGTCCTGAAGGTAATAGGCAGGGACATTATGCCAATATCATCAGAATGTATGGTGATGTAAAAGTTAATGAGAGAGACCCAGATTCTGCCCTGTGTTCCCTCACTCCCACTTCCTAGGCAGAAGGGAATTGGTGCATGATATCCCAGGGTTCCAAGGTGTAGCCAGAGGAGATTGGAAGCTGGTTAGAAGTCCCTTGGTTATCATGGGGCTGGAGTAACAGACCAACCATGGCATGATGAAGAGCCTGAGCTAATAGCTCTGAGGACTTTCTAACAGAGTCCCTTGTATCCCAAAGGTGAGAGAAAAGATCCAATGGGAGGGCAAATTGTTAAGAAAGATCCAGTGGACTTGAAGGAACCTAGGGCAAGAAAGGAAAACGTAGAGTGTTTGTGCATGTGTGTGTGCATGTTCATGGGCTCACGTGTGTGGTGGGGCCAATGGCTAGAGGCCATTGCATCAACATCTGCCAGCCCATGACAATAAACACTTGTTGAAGATATTTACAGCTCAGTGGACACAAGATACTGTAAGAGTTGTATTTTTGGAGGTATGATTGGTGTAAATTCCCAGGTGTGGGTAATTTGATAGAATTTAGGGTTTTTTTAGTCTTCAAGAGAATGGACAGCATGGCGATGTTCAGACTATTGCAGCAGGACCCCTCTGCAAGTTCAGTCAGTGGATGCAGGACAGCGTGAATCTTTCCAGTATGGTTTCCCAGTAGTCTCAGCCAGCTCCTCCACAAGAAACCAGTGTGCAGGCTTCTGTGGAGGCCAGTGGACATAGCCCTTTCTTGGAGATGTGCTGTTTCCTTAAGACTTACTTGTGGCTCTCAGCAACATCAACCTTCTTATCACTGTAATCTGGAAAAGCACATGCTGTTCTCAACAGTCTTGGCAACAGGCTTTATGAGAAAATTTTGTGGAAGTTGTCTTTTTCAGTTAAAGCTGAAGCACCAGGGTCAAATCTACTTTGTACTCCAGATCCACTGATGAATATAGTTGCAAAGCCTGCAATATCCAGAGATAAAGTTCTCTAAACTCTGAATCTTGTGTAATTCAGAAGAGAAGCACAAGGGGAAGCAGAATAGGGGAGCAGGTCTAGGAGTGGGTATTTATCAGACTGTCTAGGTTCTTGTTCTAGCTCCAACAGTTGTAAGGTCTAAGGCCCAGAGAGGTATTTTACTTCTCTGTCCTTCAGTGTTGTTTTTTATTTTTCTGTAAAATGGACAAAAAACACTTTTCTTGTGGGATTTGGGGATTAAATGAGAAATGCATAAAAAGCACATTGTCCAGCATTTTGTGAGTTCTCAATGAATGTTGGCTGCTGTCATCATGTTGAAATCATTTCCAGCATCAAGAGTGTCAGAAAATGCTGCTTGCCTGTCCTTTTAGACATTTCCTACTGTTCCATCTTCTTTGTAATCTGAGCACTGATTTAGTGTATTTATCTGGGAGCCATATGCTGATAATCTTGTTTGAAAACTGTTCACTAAATGTTTCCCCTCATTTCCGAGCATGCAGAGGAATGCACTTCCCCACCTGCTTTAAAGTAGGCATAGACATGTGACTTGGGCTAATGAAATAGGAGCAGTGATGCTTGTCACCTCAACCAGTGGCAGTCCAGATGATGCAAGTCCCAAGAGAGGACAGTGGGTGCAGAAACCCCTGCCAAAATGTGATAGACATGTACCATGAATGAAAAATAAAGTTTTCAGCTTCAAACCACTGACATGACTGAAATGATTAACATGTGGTTGTCATCTTTTACTAAGGTTTACTTTGCTCATCCTAGATGGCATAGAAGAGCGAAGTCCATAAAACCTGTTTTACTCTTTGGTAACTATTTTCTGTAGCATCCTTTTGTCATTTAATAGTTTTTTCATTTTTATTTTTCAGAAATAATTTTTGTCCTATTTAACTGTTTTTTGGTGTAGAATCCAAAGAATTATTAATTCATAGTTGTTTTGTTGATATTGCACTAATTTTAGCTTTTGCATTGTGAGTTTTTTATAGCTATTATTTTTAACAAGCTCAATTTACTTGTGTCAAAATTTGTAGATATAAATTCTAATAGACAACGTGAATCTCCTGTAATTTTTTAATCAATAAAAATGGTAAATGTTTATGAGAAAGGGAGCAGTGCATAGAATAAATTCAAGGAGTAGATTGATGGGTTCCAAACCTGCTTTTGTCACTGCCTGCTCTGTCAGTTGGGATAAGTTTATTAATGTTCTCTATTTTACTGCTCTCATCTATAAAAAGAGATAATATTAGTCTCTAACTCATAGAATATTTTATAGCTTATGATAATTCTGTGATTAATCCTATGGGGAGAGTTAATAAATTACCTTTTTAAAACCTCTTAGAACAATGTCTGGAACTATAAAAAGTGAATAAAATGTACAGGCTTAACTACAGTCTATTTTTTATTGTTTATTTGAACAAAGTATAATTATTACTTGTTTTGCTCTTGTAGCTATAAATTCTATCACTAAGAAATAAATTTTGGTTAGTTTTTAATCTATAAAAATTTCACCATGGATAGAATATTTATGTTGAGTATTTCTACTAGTAATAATTATTATAAATTATTTGAAATATTATATTTAAATTTTAGCTAAGCCATGAGAAACTGAATAATGCTGCATCAAAATATTTTAGGATTATTTTATGTCCAGGATTTTCTTATTGTATTACAAGTATAATTTTCTGTATACCTTGAATTACTTTGTAGCCCAGGTCTTTATGAAGCAAAAAGTAAGCAATAGAGTCAAACTGGCAGGTCAGATAGCATCGGGGTCAAAAGAGGCAGTCTAGAAAGAGTAGAATCACAATTTCCTTCTTTTTTTTATATATGTGTGCATCTTCTTCACATTCATAAATTATGATTTAGTTGTCCAACAGATGGTAATTAAGTGCCTGCTACTTGCCAGCCCTTGTTCTAGCCACTAGAGATATAGCAGCAAACAAAAGACAAAGCTTTGCCTCATGATACTTGCATTTTAAATGAAGGGTGGATAGACAAAAGCAAACAATACATATTTAGGTGATACTAAGTTCTCTGGGGAAAAATAGAATTGGGAAGATGGGCAATGCCTGGTTATGTAATAGGAAGGCAAGAGAGCAAGCCAAATGCATATGTGGAAGAAGAGTGCTTCAGGTGAAGGGATAGCTCAGAGACCCGGTGGTTGGAGACTACTTGTCCATTGAAGGTAGACCAGAGATACTTAGATACCTAGTAAGGCAGTGTGGGGATTTTGATTTTCACTCTGCATGAGATGGGAGGATAATGGATTTTTTTCAGGCAGGGCAGTGACACTTTTGAGTGAATGGACTATAGAGCTAGACTGCCTCGGTTGAGTCTTGGCTCCAGGGCCAATGGTTAGCTGGGTAACTTTAGGCAAGTTACTTTTTTTCTCTGTGCTTCTGTTTTCTTAACTGAGAAATGGGACAATCAGGGCATCTGCAACATAAGATTAGAATGAGGATCAAAATAATTAGTATTTGTAAGGTGCTTTGAATGGTTCCTTGTACATACTAAATGCTATGGAAATATTTGCTATGTAAATAAAGATATTTTAAAAGTATCACTTTGTGGTATGGATAATTCATCATGTGTATGGCTATTACATGGGAAACACTCTATGACTAATATTCAATTTTACTAGTGTTTTTAAAATATGGATTGTGGTCTGATTCATAAAGTACCAGAGACATAATTAAGAAGGCAAGAAGCACTGTGGAAAGAATGATGAACTTGGAACTAGATGACCTGAATTTCTGATACTACTTTTTTATTTTATTTAATTTAGATAATTTTTTTTTTAATAAATGATTTGAAATAGAGTGAAGTGCAGTGTCTTTGTTTTTTCCTTTCTTGGGGAATACTGTGGCATTGGACATGGGGATATGTGCACCAGAGTAACATCCAGATTAATGTGAGGAAACCTGGGAAGATGTCTGGGTTGGTGGCTTGCTTTCCTAAGCAGGGCTTCTAGGACATATTTATCACAGAGTTGCATATCCTGATTCAGAGCCAAAAAGCCGCAATAGCAGAGGAAGGTTTTTAGATGTATGAATTTGTTGTAAAGGCTCCTAGTTCCTCATAGTCTATGCTGGCACACAAAGGATTCAGTGGGAATGAAAGTATGAGGGAATCCTCATGAATCCTGTGTACGTGTGTGTGTGTAATTTGTAGAAATATTGTTTTGGGCTATAGGAATTAAATACTTGGAAAAGTTAATGTATTCCTCTCGATACCTAACAGTGTGTGGCTTGATCAAGATTCAGTTACTGAATAAAATGAATTGACATTTTTTTTGCACGTGTTTTTGTAAGAGAAAAGTTTTCTGGACATCTCCATATGTAGCCACTTTAATTTATAATACTTTGTTTGCTTTCTGGTTGAAATAGTGATTATACAAGCCAAGATTTTTGTTTATATGAAAAGGAGCTAGATATTAGTTTACTAGCAAATCTCAAACTAATTTTCAACAAATTTATAGTGTAACTATTTAACATATATAAATAATCATATAAGAGTGAGTACAGAATCATTAGCAATTTGTAGAACATGTAAATTAGTTGTAGAAGGATCTGGAGTTTAGTTCCTATGTTTTCTTCAATGCAATTTATTTTTTCAGGTCTTATATTCAGGTTCTTAATCCATCCCCTCCCCTTACCTGCTTTCCTTGCTTGTAGTCACTGTTGTCTGTATCTATGAGTTTGTTTGTTTTCTTAGTTTGTTACTTTTTCGTTTCTATTCCACATATAAATGAAATTAGGATTTTGTCTTTTTCTGTTGGACTTATTTCACTTAGTATAATTTTCTTAAGATCCAACTATATTGTTGCAAATGGTAATATTTCATTGTTTTTACGTCTGAGTAGTATTCCATTGTATGTATATGCCACCTCTTTTTTATCCAATTATCTATTGAAGGACACAGGTTGTTTCCATGTCTTGTCTATTGTGAATAATGCTGCAGTGAACATAGGGGTACATATATCTTTACAAATAAGTGTTTTCATACTTTTAGGGTAAATACCCAAAAGAGGAATTCCTGGATCACATGGTAGTTCTATTCATAATTTTTTGAGGCATTGACATACCATCTTTCATAGTGGCTGAACTAATTTACATTCCCACCAATAGTGTATGAGAGTTCCCTTTTCTCCACATCTTCTCCAACAGCTATTTATTTCTTGTCTTTTTGGTAATAGCTATTATAATAAGTGTGAAGTACTATCATTGTGGTTTTGATTTGCATTTTCCTAGTAACTAGTGATGTTGAACATCTTTTTTATCTGTCTATTGGCTATCTGTATGTCTCTAGAAAAGTTTCTATTTAGGTCTTCTGTCCATTTTTTAATTGGAGTATTTTTGTTGTTGTTTGTTGAGTTGTATGAGTTCTTTTTATATTTTGGATATTAGCTCCCTATCCAAAGTTGCAAATATCTTCTGCCATTTGGCTGGTTGCCTTTTTGTTTTGTTGATGGTTTCTTTTGATGTGCAGAAGCTCTTTAGTTTGATGTAGTCCCTTCACTTTTTTTTGCTTTTGTTTCCCTTGCCTTAGGGTTAAATTCACAATAACACCTCTGAGACCAAGTTCCATAAGTTTAGTGCCTATGTTTCTATGTATTTTATTGTTTCAGGTCTTACATTCAAGACTGTAATCTATTTTGAATTAATTTTTGTGTGTGGTTTAAGATAGTCTAGTTTCTTTCTTTGCATATGGCTATCCAGTTTTCCCATCATTTATTGAAGAGACCTTTTTTCCATTATAAATTCCTGGCTCCTTTGTCTAAAAATAAACCCATATATGCATGGGTTTATTTCTGGACTTTTAGTTCTGTTTCATTAGTTTGTGTGTCTGTTTTAGCAATAAAGAAAGCTTTTAACCACAAAAACTTAATGCATTTTTATTGGATGTGAGACTTACTGATTTAGTTCAGTTAAGCACATTTAAAAAAATTATTCATCATAGAGCCCTGGATTTGGGCCCTGAAGAAGACAAACTGAGACATAGTGTCAACTTCAAGAGGTTTACTGTCTGGTACAGCAGCATTCCCTAACCTTTTTGGCACCAGAGACTGGTGCTCCTATGAGAATCTAATATCTGATGATCTGAGGTGGAGATGAGGCGCTGATGCTAGCTCTGAGGAGCAGCTGCAAATACGGATGAAGCTTCTCTCACTTGCCAGCCACTCACCTCCTGCTGTGTGGCCTGACTCCTAACAGGTCACGGATTGGTACTTGACAACGGCCCTGAGGCTGGGGACTCCTGTGGTACAAGATCAATCAAATGAGTCAGTAACCCTAATAAAAGGCAGTGTATTACATTGGGGCATAAACAAAGTACAGTGGGGGTCAAAGGAGAGAATGAATGCTCACTTCCTATTTGGGGTTAGGAAAAGATTCAACTTCATGGAAGATATGACATTTGAAAAATAGATAAGATATTATAGGTAAAATAAAAAAAGAAATGGTGTACCAGGCAGGCCAATGATTGAAGGTAAGACGATAGGCAAGTGTGAGTCAATTCTGAGAAAGTATTTCAGCTAGGAGCATAGGTATGTGGGGAGGTAAGCAATAGATAATCCTGGAGATGCAGGCCCAAGTCAAGCATGGTGAGTTCGCTATACCAGGCTGATGAGCATGCATTTATTTTCACAGTTTTCTGATTATTACAAAGCACCATATGGGCTAGTGGTAGCCTGTGATAGCTGTACCGTCTATAGACACATCTTAAAGCAGAACATAGGACCAATTGCTTCAAGGAGAGACTGGATGCTTTGACAATAGTAGAGACAAAAATAGGAAAAGACAGGCTCATGTAAAATCTAGGTGTGAGACAATGAGAAAGAACCTGTACATGACTTCAAAGATGGGTGACCGATAGTGGTAGCAAATAAGAAATAGAAAAATAAGAAAGATTTATTGAGGTAGGGAAAGGGAGGTAGAAGGAAAGCAGACAAGGGACTCCATTTTGAACACATTTGGAGCTAGAGGTGTTAGCTGAACATCCAGGCAGAAGAGTCAACTATTAGGTTGAAATATTGGTCTGGAAGGTAGGGCTTGAGTTGGGCTAGAGTCATCCACATAAAAGTGATTGTTGAGATAACAGGAGAGTCCTTAGAGAGAGGCTAGTGGAATGTAACTGATGTCAGAGGTAGTCCTTATCATATTTTGCTCTGACTCCAAAAGAATGAGGAATAAATCTTTCAAAAGGAGCCTGCTTCTTTGGCAGTGTGGTTTTTGATAGCGTGTTTCCTTTTTAGTTCCTGCCAACCATCAAACCCAGAAAGTCAGCTTTTATACATAAATATGTCATTTTTGATTGCAAAATTAGATAGGCGAGTCAACAGCACAGGCTTTCTGACCAAAAGCAGAATCATTGATGCTTTGGTAATGTTTTAATGGGGAAATAGAAGCATAGAAATCAATTATAAAGTACAGTCGACTCCCCATTCAAGAAAGCAGGCAATGGCAGAAATCATCTAAATGCATTTTTATTTAACCCTCTTATGCACTATATGTGGCTCCATATTTTCATCTCAGTGTTTTTCTTAATTTGATGCTAAAATTAATTTACATGTCATAAGGCCATAAAATTGATGGTAAAATTAGTCCAGAAGTACATTGAGTGGCAGAGAAGCAATTAGAAGATTGCTTGCCTCAGGTGTAAACCTTATGTAGAGAATGAGGGCTTATTCTAATGGATGTTCTAGGCTTCTCATGTTTTTAGAATGTTAGGCAGGAATATTTCCTGGTATTAGGCTCTCATACTTTGTTAGGAAGACTCCAGCAATCAACAAGCCATCAATGTTCAGAAAGTTAGGTGGAAGTTGACATATAAATACAATCTATGTCCAGCTTACCCTCTTCCCTATTTTATGCTATTTTATTGGACACGAGAGTCCAGTTTTATCTGGAAGTCATAAAATTTTGATTCTTATGTGTCTTCATGAAAGTCGATGTATCATTTTAAATTACTAATATGAGTATGCTTTGTTTTCTGTATTTTTCTGGGAAAGTAGAAAGATATTGGTAGAGGAAAATTTGATATCAATTTATTTGAAATTTAATGTTCTAATCTCCTCTGAATATATGGCTATTATAGATATTTAGTTTTCTAACTGATAGTCACATTGAACTAAAGTGGCTTTTTAATCAAGTAAGCTGTGTTTAGGAATGTTATTTGTGTGGTAGGGAGATTAAATAAAATATTTAATCAGCACTTTAACCTACAAATAGAAATATGTATCTTTTTAAAGAACATTTAATGTAGATAAATATTTGTAAGATGAAAATCAAGGAAGAAAAAACTTGGAACTTTATAAACAGTATTTGGATGTAAAGTTAATGAATTTGGTTGTATTTTTAAAAATACAGTAGTTGGACACATTAAATATATATAAACAGATCTTATTAGTATGGTAAACTGGTCTCTCATATATTATTTAAATTTTAACAATCTCATTTTCTTATCTATTTAGAAACTTATAAATTATCCTACATTTTTCTGTTTTACAGATTAAAAGATATAACAGATCTCATATAATTGAAAAGGGAATATATTTAATACATAGCTTTTCATAGATTATAGAAAGCTGTGAATTAGGTTTTTTTCTTCAATTCTGTGAATTTCTGTTAAGAGAAACTAAATCAACAAATAAATACACACAAGTATGAATTTAAACACACAAATTAGGCCCTTCACTTAAAAACGTTTCTGAGCTTTATTTTGTCAAGAATGTAATATGTGTATATATTTAGTTAAAGTAGCATACCTGGCTGGTCTTTTAAAAATATTTACTGATGTCACTAACAACTGAGAAAATTGATGTGTGCAAGAATAAATTTTCTTAAGAATTGAAATTAGATGAAAAGTCAGAAGAGAAAATGAATGACTGTAAAATGAACCTGGAAAAAAAGAAAACATCTGGTTCCCAGAGGACAAATTTAAATTGCATTTTCATTGGGAATATTAAAAAAGAAAATTTGAAATATTTGTAGATTTCTTTCAAAATTCATTTAAAAATACTTAGGGACTTCCCAGTTCAGAGTAAGTCTGGAGGCCAGAATATCAAAACTTTTTGAAGAAAATTTTTGCTTTCAGACTTTCCCAAGGATGTTGTGAAATCTCTTGGGACAAACTTGCAGAATTACAGAGATGTTCTTCCAAACTTTCGTTTGGCCCTGACAGCCTGCTTTTTGACTTTTTTTTTCCTGCTACCGAATAAAACGTAGAACAGTTAAGCAATCAACCAAAAAAAGGCTGGATCTGTAGAAATGTATAATTTGTGAAACTGGCTATAGTGAAGGCCTTCAAAGATAGTTTGAAGCATAAGTGACTAGTGATGTGGAGAGCATAAAAGAATTATATTGTCTTACTTTCCCTGGTTGATAGCATATGGCCGGAACTATTTGTCCCACAGCTCTTCTGTTTTTCTTTAGCAAAAACCTCATGTACAACTAACTAGGAAATTAAACTTTGTGTGTGATTGTTTATGGACTGAATTGTGTTCCCCCTAAATTTGTATGTTAAAGTCCTAAATCCCATTACTGCAGAATCTGGCTATTTGGAGATAGGGCTTTTAAAGAGACAATTATGGTTAAATGAGGTCATTAGGGTGAACCCTAATCCAATCAGATTGGTGTCCTTCTAAAAAGAGGAGATTAGGACCTACAGAGAGAGACATCAGGGATACATGTGCACTGAAGAAAGGGCACCTATAAGCCAAGGAGAGAGACCTCAGGAGAAGCCAAACTGCTGACATCTTGATCATGGGCTTTCAGCCTCCAGAATTGTGAGAAAAATACTTGTCTGTTATGGCCATCCTAAGGACACTAATACAGTGAAAATGTACTAAATCTTTAAATAAAAAGCATTGAGTCATTTAAAAGTTTTATAAAGATACATATTCTGACATTTGAACTGCAGGCTCCTAGTTGGTACTTATGTAACAATTCTGGTTTTCTATTATGTTGCTCTTATTTTATACATATAACTCTTGACACTTGTTCATCTGTCTACTTCCTTCATGCTGCCTAGACTGCTTGTTCCTTTTATCCATCTTCAAGGGTACATTGAAGGAAAACATCTGTGGGAAAAAAACTGGATTTAAATTCTCTCTCCATTTTTTAACAAAGTCCTGGTAAAAACCATAGAAAAATTTACCATCTTTATTATTTTCAAGTGTACGGTTCAGTAGTGTTAAGTTTATGCACATTGTTGTGCAGTGAATCTGCAGAACTTTTCATATATGGCTTTCATCTATGGCCTTTATTGAGGTTGTTTTCTTTTGTTTTGTTTTTTTGTTTGTTTGTTGAGTGTTTTTAAAATCATGAATGGATGTTGAATTTTGTCAAATACCTTTTCTGCATCAATTGAAATCATATGGAATCTGTCTTTCATTTTGTTAATGTGGTGTGTTACATTGATTAATTTTTTATGTCGAATCATCGTTCATTGCAGGAATAAACCAACTTGGTCATGATGTATAATACTTTTAATGAACTATTGAATTTGGTTTGCTAGTATTTGTTGGGGATATATGCATCAGTATTAATCTCAGATACCTTTTGGGGGGGGGTAGTGTGTTTTCTGGCTTTGGTATCAGGGTGATGCTGACTTCATAAAATGATTTTGGAAGTGTTCCCTCTTCTATTTTTGGAATATTGTACAAAGGATTGATATTCTTTAAACGTTTAGTAGAATTCACCAGTGAAACCATCTGATCCTGGGTTTTTCCTAGTTTGGTGGTTTTTGATTACTGATTCATTCTCCTTAAGTTATAGGTCTGTTAATATTTTCTATTTCTTCATAATTCAGTCTTGGTAGATTGTATGTTTCTAGGAATTCATCCGTTACTTCTAGATTGTCCAATTTGTTGGTGTAAAATTTTTCATAATAGTCCCTTATGATCTTTTTTGATTACTGTGGCATTAGTTATAATTTCTTCTCTTTTCATTTCTGATTTTAGTTGAGTCTTTTTCTCTCTTTTTTTTCTATAGGTAATCTGGCTAAGTTTTTTTCAATTTATCTTTGAAAAAAAATCTACTTTATAATGGTATGAGAATATGTTCATTAAACCCTTGAAGTTTTCATCTGTTTGTCTGTGAAATGGGCATGTATTATGCTAGGTTGCTGTCCCCTACTTAGATTATTTTATTCAATTCTTTACTGTCACATTGTTGGTGCTTAATAAATAGTAGTTGGCATTTTTTTATAAAAGAGAAATACGTCTCCTTTAGGAGATTGCAAATCCCTTTCTCATTACTTTCCAAAAGAATCAGCTTCTTAAGTTTCACACATATTATTAATTTTGACTCATGCTGCTGTTTTGTCTCATAATTCTTATACAATTCTCC
This sequence comes from Macroglossus sobrinus, assembly GCA_004027375.1. Classification (NCBI taxonomy): domain Eukaryota; kingdom Metazoa; phylum Chordata; class Mammalia; order Chiroptera; family Pteropodidae; genus Macroglossus; species Macroglossus sobrinus. The sequence continues at coordinate 97,960 of PVKZ01001883.1, forward strand.
TTTTGATTGTGCGGGCCTTCTGTATACAAGTATAACTCAGTGAGGATAGATTATTTCCTAAAGCCTTTCACTATTCCATTTCCTTATACATGACCATGAGTTGATACCATACTAGTAGAATTTTTCTCAGAGGTAAGTGTTTTTCCAACTGTATGTTCTCTTAAGTGGGGTAATTCCATGGTCAATCCATATACTATAGGACACTTTTTCATGTAACTATTCTGTAAATTTAAAAAACTTGAATAAACTAAAAGCTTATTCATTTCCTGTATACCTGTTTTAAATGGATTTACTTTCAGTTTTTAGTATTTTTAATATCGAAGTGAATAAAGCTGTTTTGTGTGTGTATGTGTGTTGGTTGGTTGGGAAGGCTCTTGTTTGATTTATAGTTGGATTAAACAGATGAGTTTTAATTTTGACCCAATTAAGATGTCTGAAAACAAATATAAGTGGTTAATGCATGCTCAAATTTTTCTTATTAAATCCAACTCCAAAACACTATTTGGTTTTGTGAACAAAAGGAAAATCTTTTAATTCCCCTAGTGGAAAATTATATATAGTGAGTTTTATTGACATTGCTGTTAACTGTTGATTGTCCTGTAAATTATGGTGGGTAAAGCATTTTATTTACCCTTGTAGGGTGAAGATTGGGATTTAGGTATATAGAAAAGAAATATCGCATTATTCAACTTTATTAAAGTTATACAAAACTGTTAGTTTTTACAAAACTATTAGTGAATTTAGCAATTCCTGTCTTAAACCAGATTATCTAGTCTAAAGCTATTTAAGGATAATATTGCAGATGTTCCATTTAGAACTAGATCAACTTAGAATTTCAGTTTTTGCTGTATCAACAAACAATCCCCAAATTTCAGACGCTTACAACAATAAATATTAATTTCTTGCTCATGTTACATGAAGGCTGTGGGTTGGCCGTAACTTTGTTGGTATCTACTGGGCTTCATGTGTCTTCTACTTCCTGAGCTTTAGCTGGTGAGCAGCCATTATCTGGGGCATGCTCTTCTCATGGTGAAGAGAGATCAAGGGGGATGGACATAAATAAACCACGCACGTACGTTAGGCCCCACTATCCCATTGTTCATAGCAGGTCACATGGCCTAGCCCCAAATCTGTGGGGCAGAGAAGTGAACTCTGCCTCCACAAAAGCACAGCAAGGGTAGGGAGGGAATGACATGAACAGTAATTCAATCTACCTCAAGAACGCATGTTGGAATTACTGTGGACCTTTTCTGGGCAGTCCCATAATAAGCTCAACGTGTCAGTTCAGACTAGAAATAAATTATTTCTAAGAGAATTTTATTAAAAAAAGTTTTTTCTCCTCATAGATCCTTTATTTAAAGTGTTGTTATATTTTGAGACCCCAAAATAAGAAGATCGAAGTGTGAATGGGATTGAATGTCCTACCTATGGACTCCTTCCTCTCTACCTCCTTGCTTTCTCTTACTGTACTTTTCTGGTAAACCCTAAGGGAAATACTGGCAGTACATAGTTTGAAAATCACCAGTGCAGCGTTTCTCAGTGCAGGCTTCACAGATGTTAGGGGTGTTAGGTTACAATGAAATGTAAAACGTTCTGTGTGAGTTGAACAAAGTTAAGCAGAACTGCAGGAATTCTCAGAACCTTTACTATGCTAATATTGCTTGTGAATCTCCTAGAGGGGTATATAGGGGTCTTGGAATTGCCCAAACTTTTTGTGAAGCAATTTAGTGCTTTGGAACACATCTGAGGAAGGGCTGCATTAGATAACTGCTCTTTTATTTAAAAAATTATATCTGGGGCAGAGACTCAAGATGGAATAATTGGCTTAGTTTTTCTCATCTAGTTAGTTACAGAGAGCACATTAAAATTCAGGTCTTCCCACTCTCTCTCCAGGAGTCTTTGGTTGTATTGCTGAGTTTGTTCCTATGACCAGGACATACTTTTGCAGTGATGTAGTGTTTCATGGAGTATTTTAACCTTTGAGAACAATAGGCTTAGAGAATGCCTCTATTAGGATCCAATAAGAAAGAACTTGAGTGACCATGAGTAACTGGTTTCACAAAGTGAAAGAAGGATTGTATGATCTGATCTGAAACAACTGTTGGGATAAACCGCAACATTAGCCAATGCTCAGGAATTTTTCTTGCAATGAATCTAAGGCTTTATTCATGAAGAAAATAATGGATATTGAAAATTGTAATTTTCTATAGTACATAAACTCTTTTCTTTCTCTTTCTCTTTTGTTCACAAGTAAATAACTGTTGTGAATCTGTATAATTTACGTCCTAGGTATTGTTTGCAAAGTTCTGTAACAGTCATACTACTTAGGAGATAAATTTGAACCCAGTTCTTATCAAGAGCTTCACTAGCTATCATACCTTCAGAGGGAGTAATCATCAATCATATTTAAAGAAAATTTTGATATCAATTGGTAGTGAAAGAGAGCCTTCATTCTTACATAATTACCTGTGATTTGAAAATTCAAAATTTCAGATGGATTATGATTTAAAACTTGCATTAGTAAATGGGAAATATCCAAAAGAATTAGGATGAACACTTGGTATTTGTTTCTTGTCTCAGAATATGTAAAATATAGAAAGTAAAGAATAGCAAAATGAGTCACAAGAAATAGAAATATTTTTTAATTTAACTTAGATTGTTTCATAAATATTGAGTAAGTGCAACTTCAGATTTTCCTTTATTGTTTTTATAGAGTAAGCATCTTATTTTGTTTTTTTACTTGATGGCTAAAAGAGGCAAGTTGCAGTGTTTATAGTTTTATGAGTATTTGCCTTAGGCATCAGCCATTTAAATTACAAAAGAGCAAATATAAAACTTTCCAGGTGTGTGTAAATGAAAACCATATGTGAAGATAAAGCTGTGATTAGAATACAGATTAAAGGATGACACTGATTTTTAAAATCTACAGTTGAAGTGAAAATTTATTTTAGGTAAATACAATGATCTCTGATTTCATTAGCTTTTGTGCACCTCTTGAATATTCCCCCATTATTTAAAATAAGTAACATGCATGGAGATGTTATATCAACTAATTTTTAATATTGGAAAAACTACCTAAGCTTTCCTTTTAAGATTTTGTTCTAGTGTCTCTCATAAAAGTTCTTTTTCCTCCTGAACTTGACTTTTTCTATCTCTCAAACTAAAAAAGAACCCAAATAAGCCACTTTTAATTAACATTATATACAAAGAGAAAAGTTTGTACAAATCATAAGTGTGCACTTGGAAAGTTTCACAAATTGAACATACCATATACCCCAGAGGACCTGTTCATATGCATATATATATATATATGCAAAATTTATATATATTTATATATATATAAAGGCAAAATTTTGGGGCCCATTAACCTCCAGTTGAGTCTTCAAAGTTTAGAATTTTCATCCTCCTTTAGGAATTAACATTTTAAATTTGATTGTACATTATACTCCAACAAGTTTATCTGCTTATTCAGTAAATACTTGAAATTACTTTGATATTTTCCCCAGAGCAAGGTGCATCCACTGGTACTCAGAATTCTTCCATCGATTTGGACACCTACAGTCTTGAACATAGGCGCCTATTTGAGTTTGTTTGCCCAGATTTCAGCTGTTATATTCCGTTTGCATAAAGAGTAACCAAGATTAAATATTGCTTTTTAAGAAGTAGATACACCTATAAGCAAGTACTATTTGGAACCCTCTCTTCTCTTTTTATCTTCTTGGTCTTGAGGTTTTCCTGAAAAGTTAACTGTTCTCTCACACGATAATAAAGGTCATTAAGAATCCAGCAGTAGTATGTTTATTTCATAGTAAAACCAGTTTTTTAAAAAAAATTGACTTTAGTTGTTTGCCATTAGTCATTGGACAGTAATCCCTCTATAGTAATATATATGTTATTATTTATTACTATATACATAATATGTATGTACATAATATATGATATGAAAGTTTAAATTTGTATTTAAAATATTAAAAAATTGCTTGTGTTTTTCTGTTGCATGCTCCTGGAAAACCTTCTTAAAAAGGTCACTTTTGGTCTCAACCTAAAGAAGTTGGCTACTTGGCCCTACCCTTTATGTCCTTTTCCCTTATAGTACTTATTACAACATATAAGAAAAGATTTGTATTTGTTACTTATTGCCAGTTTTCCTTAGTAAACTTAAACTTATAGTTTAAATCCCAGACCATGTTTCTTTTGTTCATCAGTGTATCTGTATGCTGATATCTTGCCATATGGTACAGGCTCAATAAATATTTGGTGCATGAAAGAATGCTTGAACAATATGATTATATCCTTTGAAACAAGGACACTGCAGCTATTGAGCCTTCTCTTTGTATAAAAAGAGCCATTTGTCTTCATTCAGAGCTTAGCTATGACACTAAATCCCTCCCCAACCCTCTGAGTCTGAGCTTCAAGTCCCTCTTCCTTTCCTCTGCCCTTGGACCCATTCAGAGAAGCAGGCTTTGGTCTATTCTTTCTGTTGATGCTTCTCATCCAGTTTGTGCAGATACAGGGTTACAGATGAGCTAACGGTGTGCCTAGGGCCAACTCTGTAAGTAGCAGCACTCATTTCTTTGTAAACCAAGAGGCAGGAAGGTTGAAATGCACTATTTTAAGTCTGTTACCCATTATAATAAACTTTCAAAATTTCAATGACCCTAATGTTATTTTTTATAGTCCTTGACTCAGACTTGTGTCTACTCTTGCACCCTAGTTAGGTGGCTCGGGTGCTATTCACTGCTGATGGATTTCTCTGATTCCAGCGATCAGTCTCTCTGCCTGCAGTTTGAACATAGCCGTAACTGGATTTCTCGTGACTGCTCAGCTTTTCTTATGGGACGGCCAATGGTTAAGGTCAGATTCTGGATGTGGCTGCTTTCAAAATGGGGTTGCCATCCCCTTGACTGCCATGCTGTGGCTGCCAAATTCTCAGTCTGTATTCACAGCTTGGTCTCTCCCTCCTGTAGACATTTCTAGCTCCATATTATGCTCTTCTTGTGTCTACCTATTGGGCAATAGGGCTGTGCCGGGTGATATTCAAACAAAACATTCATGTCACTCATGTATTGTATTCTCTACCCTTGCACTCCATTAATAATCTATCATCATAGGAAAGCACTCCAGACTCGTTTACACTAAAGTGGATTTGATTGGTAACAGTTTAAAAAATCACTATTTTTAGTGGTACCTGCTTTTTGACCTGGTTTATCCTTATACCATTAAAAAGGAATTCTAACAGTGGAAATGCAGGCATCTGCTTGTAAATGTGGGCTTATTTTTCTGGGCAGGTTGATTTCTTGTTATTTCTGAAATGCACTCTGAGGTGACTGCCTTTGTGGCCCAGGCTGTGATGCTCTGTGGTTTTGGCATTTGACCTGTTCTTTTTTTAAATAATTAAAAATTTCTTTTTCAGTTACAGTTGACATACAATATTATATCAGTTTCAGGTGTACAATGTATTGATTAGACATTTATATACCTGATGAAGTGATCATCTTAAGTCTAGTACCCATCTGACACCAAATATAGTTATTACAATAACTATATTGACTATATTCCCTACGCTTTATATCCCCATGACTATTTTTATAATTAGCAATTTGTACATCTTAATTCCTTCCCCTTTTTCACCTATCCCTCTGACCCCCTTCCCAGCCAGCTACCATCAAAATCATCTCTGTTCTCTGTATCTATGAGTTTGTTTCTGTTTTGTTTATTCATTTATTATTATTCTTTAGATTCATATATAAATGAAATCATGTGGTATTTGTCTTTTTCTGTCTGATTTATTTCACTTAGCATAATACCCAGTAAGTCCATCCAAGTTGTTGAAAATGGCAAGATCTCATTTTTTTTAATGGCTGAGTAATATCACATTTTATATATGTACCACTTCTTCATTCATTCATCTAGCAATGGACAATTACACCAGTGGAACAGAATAGAGACTTCAGAAATAAACCCATGCTTATATGGTAATTAATCTGTGATAAAGGAGACAAGAATATACAATGGAGGAGACAGTCTCTTCTATAAATGGTGTTGAAAAAACTGAATAGACACCTGCAAAAGAATGAAACTGGATCACTTTGTTATGCCATATGCAAGAATAAACTTAAAACGGATTAAAGACAACTGTAATATCTCAAACCTTAAAACTCCTAGAAGAAAACAAAGGCAGTAAACTCTTTGACATTGCTCTTAGTAATACTTTTTTGGATGTGTCTCCTCAGTCAAGGGGAACAAAAAGAAAAATAAGCAAATGGGCCTACATTAGACTAAAGGGTTTTTGCAGTGAAGGAAAGAAACTATCAACAAAATAAATAGACAGCCTGCTGAATGGGAAAAGATATTTGCCAATGATGCATATGATAAGGGGTTAATATCCAAAGTGTATAAGGAACTCATACAATTTATCACCAAAAAAAAAAAAATCTGATTAAAAAATGAGCAGAGTACCTGAATGGACATTTCTTCAAAGAGGATATACAGATGGCAATAGACATGAAAAGATGTTTAAAGTCACTAAACACATTAAAACCATAATGAGATATCACCTCACACCTGTCAGAATGGCTATCATCAATAAATCAACAAACAATAAGTGTTGATGAGGATGTGGAGAAAAGAGAAGCCTCTTGCACTGTTGGTGGGATTGTAAAGTGGTGCAGCCTCTATGAAAATGGTATGGAGGAGGGTCCTAATAAAATTGAAAATTGAACTATGGTATGACCCAGCAATTACACTTCTGGGTTTTTGACCTCTTTTTTTTTGTTTTGTTTTTTAAATCTGAGACACAAAAAAGGTTTCTAGATTCCTTTAATATTACCTATTTGTGTATAAAAGCACATCCTCCAGAAGATGGCAATAAAGATTAAGCACATGTGAGCTAACTGAAGTAACATGCAAAGCATAGAGTCAAATTTTGCATCCTCAGAAAGGACATTTTACCACACTTTAATTACAGAGTAGTTATTTAAAGGAAATGCTGTAAGTAAGTTACCATTTAATAATTAAGCTATTACAAAATTTTTAAGAAATTGCTTTAAACAAAATAATTGGATATATTTATTTTCTTTTCTACCTTAAGGCGATTCTAGGCTGTGTCCCTTCTGTTGCTTTGATGACTGTGTCAGGTGTTATGGAAGGCAGATTAATCAGCTTTTGTGAAAAACAAACAAAAAACCCCAACAGAAACAAAACATATGCTGTTATTTACTGCTGAGATCAGAGTAAGGGAGGTTACTGGGAACTGATAAATGACCTCAGAACAAAAATAAATGTACACAATGTAGAGTAAAAACAATATTTTGTTATAGGAATACTATAACATTACTAACATATTGAAGTTCTTTAAAGGAAATAAGGTAGATAGATACTGTTGGTTATTTTTTCCAACATCCACTTCTACACCTCTCTCCCTTGGGCACTATTACTATGAAAGCTGCAAAAGCTAAATGCTAATTTCTGTAGCCTCTCTTGAAGCCAAGCATGTGACATTTCCAGTTAATAACACCTAGAATTGGGGGCGGGGGCTAGCTAAGGACACTAAGGTGATCATCAGAACTAAGTAAGCAATCTTATACCATGAGTTTAGAAACGTGGGGAAAAGGCCAGGAGACTAATACAAGATGTGCCCTCATTGTGTAGTCACTGAACTCGTGTGTGCAACTGCCCACTTCAGCAGTTTGGCATATGAGTTCACGATGCTGTTACTCAGGAATTCTGGTACTTGCAGCTAAAAGCATGGTTGAGTACTATTATATGTCATGAAAGGTACACACATTGTATTAAATTTCATCCTTACAACATGAACTAAATACTAGGTATGGATGAAGTAAAGAGAAAGGGAAAGGTTACGTGACTTGTTCTTCTGGGATCTTTCCTGCATTAGAGTTGTAATTCAAAATCAAGTTTTCATATTCTAGCACATAATGCTGATATGCTGATGGAATTCATACAAACATGTCTGTTTTGGAGTTCAAATGCAGTAGAACCTCCTTAATTGGATTTTTCCTCACTAAATGGCCCCATGACAAAGTTACATACATTTATGAAATTTATACCTTTGAAAACAATATAAAAATTCTCAATCTTCAGAAAATTCACAGCAGAGGAAGGATGATCTAGATTAGGAATTTATTTTGTGAGCCAGAAAACATAATTGGGATGAGTTTACTTAAAATTGTAGGTATATTTTGGAGAAATGAATTGGTTGGAGCAACTTAAGTAGCTTAGTAAGCAGAACATTCATCTTAGTTGCTCCTAAGCCACTTTTAGTTTGTAGTTAAATAACTGCCCCCCACCCCCATGCCTACCCCTCCAGTTGCTTCATGTTGATACAGATTTGAAAAGCAGAAGGAGATAGTAGGGATTCAAAACATGAGATGAAATTCAGAGAATGTAGCATTTTTAGTTCACTGCTTGGTAGGTGCCTTCAATTTTTGCTCTAGGTATATAGCCACCAAATAAATGTTAAAGGCAGCTGCCCCTTTCCTGGGAGCTGTAGTAAAGTTTTTAACCCATTTTCCATAAAGAAAAAAAGTGCAACTCACTGTCAGTGTTAATTTAATTTTACATAAACACACTCTTTGAGGCTGGAGTTAATGTGACTGATTTTCAATGTGAAAATGAAATATAAAAACAGTTCTTAAAGTTATTTCTAAATAGAACTTGTCTATATATAACAGAAATGTACACGTAAATTGGAGTCAACAAATGAATCTTTGGGCTAACAACTGTTTGAGACCAAAGTTAATATCATGCGTGGGAATGCCACCTTTTTGTAGGATTTGACATTTTCAGTGACAGAATTTCTATGTTTTGTAAATGGAAATATCACTACTAAAAACAAAATGCTATAAATCAGCGGTCCTCAACCTTTTTGGCACCAGGGACTAGTGCTCCTATAAGATTCTAATGCCTGATGTTCTGAGGGAGCTGAGGTGGTGATGCTAGCGTTGGGGAGCAGCTGCAAATACAGATGAAGCTTGGCCCACTGCTCACCTTCTGCTGTGTGGCCCGGTTCCTAAAAGGCCATGGACGGGTAAGGGCTTATGGCCCAGGGGTTGGGAATCTCTGCTATAAATAGAATGATGTCATTTGTTTTCATAGACTATCGATATACAAGAGTAATGCCAAAATCATAATAAAAGCGAAGATTTTGTGGTAGACTTTGGGGGTACAGTTAGGACTGTAAACTGCAAAGTTGTCTCAGGGTAAATACTAAAGTCACAAGTACTGCTGGTGAATATTCTTGGGGTGAATGGGAAATGAGATAAACACAGAAAATCAGGATTATCTTTAACTCTTCTTTGAGTCTTTAATGTTTTTTACCCTGCATAAAAACGGACTTCATCTGTGCCTAGTAGCTCTTACCATGTTTCACATACTCTGTTCTAAGGAGCTTTGAATTTTGTTTATTTGACTATTTTAAAACTTTGACTTGGGATTAAATATTACAATATAAAGATGTGATTTGGTTGGATGAGTTAGGCAGGGGGGATGTAGGTTGGGCTCTTGGGAGATGGGATGGCTCCAGGAATATTTTGATACAGAATTGTTGGTAAATAGCATCAACAGAAAATACTTCTTCCTTTTTTTTTTTTTTTTACAGCAGAAAAGAACAGCTTTATTAGAAGGGAAACTACCCTTGTAGACATGGAAGCAGGCCTGAGCAAGAGAAGCATGGCCCAAAGGCCAGAAAATACATTTTAACATAAGAAAATTTCAATTTAAAACTACCTTAATTATCCTTAAAATGAAGCTAAGAATGAACTAAGTATTAAAATTTATGAATTGTGTTTACATTTCTTATCTTTCTACACTATTTCACATGAATATGACAAACAAATGAGGTATCAACATTTGATTTGGTTTGGACATTTGATTTTGCTGTGTTGCATTATTTAAAATTTTTTTTTTTTGTAGGATGAACATTTTAATTGAATTATCTGCCAAGACCCTTTAACTTGTTATCTTTATTTGTAATTTAGCTCAACGTACCTTAGTTAAAAAATACTTTCATTAAAATATAATGTAATTAAACAGAATAGAAGACTTATTTACATGTCTACACAGAGACAATTGAAACAATTATAAATATTGTTTACATAATTCCCAACCTGTAGTTTTTAAAAGTGGCATCTAAATGAAAAAAAACAAAAGACTAAAACCTGAAGTAATTGTTTAAATATAGTCAGAAATATATAAGAAGGACTTTTCTTATCAAAATAAAAAATGGGATGAAATACACATAATTTCTTACTTGGGGAGGGCATGAGGGCAATTTATTTTTATAAATTCATCTTTTAAATTTTGAAATTATAAAAATGTTTTTAAATATATGTATACAATTTTAAAGTACAGTAGCAGTTATAATGAAGACTCCTTGGTCAGATGTAAATACCCACTGTATATATATTCTTTAAGTATTTTTTTTCTTGGAAACATTTGGGAGTTCATTGTACAAAGAGCATATTAAGTTATACCACATACATATTGTACAATACAATTGTGATGCAGTAGATATAGACTCAGTTATTTTTCTTTCTATTATATAAGAGATTCCATTGTAGATATGAAGAAATTTGATATTTGGGTGGCTGAAATTCAGAAACTTTAACTAGAAATGAAAGATTTTATCCAAATAAAGAAGAGATCTGAGATTTTCATGCCCCTCTCCGTACTATTGGGCATTAGGTTAAACTTTATTCTAGTAATATTTTTGTTTGACTAGAATGCTCTAATTTTATTGAGTATTTACTGACTGTGGTATTTATGCATTTATAAACACTGACCATCTTTTACTGAAAGCTGCTGGAATTTCCTGTCCTACCAGTCTTCTGTTCATACAAGTGGCCGTGATATCTGCATGTGGCACAGTTGTCCTGCAATGAGCTTTAACTTTAGTACTTCTATCTTTTGGAACATCTCCCAAGGTTTCCCGAACAGTGTGTACAACCATGCAAAGAATATTGTGGTTTTTCAAATAGATTGCTCCTAGCACTGACTGAATTGTTAATCTCATTTCTTCTACTTTGTGATTTCATTGTAAACTGTCATGGTCTGAAGGCTAGGTTTTAGGTTAAACACTACGAGAGTTTCAGAGAAAGAAATCTTTTTTCTCATGTATGGTACTTAAACTTTGAGAAAACACTTGTTCTTTTAGTCTTTGTTACCGGCAGATCTCTACACTTAAATAGGTGAAATAATTTTATGAATTGGTGAGACTAGAATTCTACAGACTCTGAATATATTTCTAATCATCAGTGAGGATCTGAGTAAATAAAAGGACCTTTCCATTTTTCCCCCCATGAGTATTGAATAGTAAAGGAGTTTAACTATTAATTCCATCTGTTATTTGTATATTCTCTTAGTTTCCTATTTTAGTAGGTAGAAAAGCTGTATTACTCTAGTTCAGGATTTTTTTGTGTAGACATCAGAAGACATTCTATTGTTTGTTCAACAAGTTATATATCTCTGTATCTAGTGCATTATGGGAAATAAAATGGCATTTTGTAAATTCCAATTGTTCATGTTCCCTTAAAGAAGATAAAATGTCCAATTTATTTATTAAGACTGCTTGTTAAGAGTTGATGTGCCTGGCTAATTGGTGAAATTTGAATATGGACTGCAGATTAGCATTAATAGAATCAAGGTTAAATTTTCTAAAATTGTTCATCTTATTGGAGCTATGTAAGAGCATGTCCTTTTCTCGGGATATACACTGAAGTATTAGAGGAGTAATGAGGTACAGTGCCTATGATTGATTCTTAGATGGTTCTGGAATATTTTTTTATATACACATACACATGCATATAAATAGAGAGAGAGAGATGAGGCAGATGTGGCAGAAAGTTAACACTTGAATCTGCATGAAGAATACAAGAGTATTTTGCATAATTCTTATAGCATTTCTGTAAGTTTGAAATTATTTCAGAAAAAAAGATAAAATGTACTTTCAAATTAAGAATTAATAAATGTTTCTGGCCACCAAAGAGCTGTGCTCCCTTCTCTAATTGGTGTATTTTAAAATAATGAGTAAGCATCTCTGTGACTTTTTAGGACACCTGAAAGCTAGGAGGGTTGGGAGACTTCCATAGGGCTGTGGAAACTGTTGATAGTAGCTACAGGATGTGGATTCCCTGAGAGTGTCCTTCCTGTCAGGACTGAAAACATGTAGCCCTGGAGAGCTGCCTCTTCAGCTGTGCATTGGGGAAAGGTAGAGGTTTTATTTATTGCTAGTTTCTTCCTTCTAGTAAGAAATCAATTATGTGAATGGGTAATCAAATTTCTTCATACACAATTTTAAGGAATAAATTTGAAACATCTTGAACATGTTATATACTCTTTTAAGAGGTCAAAAATCTTGATTTCCTAATATAAAAGCTTTGCATCTAGAGTCTTGTACCTAATGATATAAAATATTTTGTCAGTTATGCATCAATTATTGGGCTTCAAAAATAAGATTAACTGTGATTAACCCAGTTTTTCCTAGCCCTTATTTCATGTAATTTTAAGCTTTCAATAAAAATTATTTTTACATGCTTTGATGAATATATTTAATTTTTGTGCTTTTGCAAGACTTCTAAAAATTAGGAAAGGAAATCCCTGTCAGACTGTAGATTGGAAAGTAGGATCCTTGTGTTGTTAGTTCCTATGAATTAAGCCAAGTACAGTGAGGGTGAGTGATGAGCATTACACAAATGGAAAAATTAGGAGCAGAGGACTGAAATAACTTCTCCAAAGCAAAAATATTTCTACTTGAGTTTATACTGTAATGTATGTCTTCTAACAGAATTATTTATAAGGCTTATGAGTTCTCTTAATTATACTGAGTTTATAATTAAACATTATATAGTCATCCTGGGGCATTTTGTCTATTTGTTTATACTTAGCTGCAATTTAAAGGACACAGTATTTTTTGCAATTGAAAACTCCTGAATCTAAGCTGCTTTGTAACTGCCAATGGCAAACTATTTTGAATTAAAACTGTAGAGCTTTAACAGTATTGTGATATTTTGGTTGTTATGATATCATATAGGTTATATTTTTAACAGTATGGTTCTGAGCATTTTCTCATTTAGAATGCTCTATAAAATCATCACTTGAATATTAATTTATTTCTAAAATCAAAGTATAATACTTATTACTGTTCCTCTCATCTCATGTTGCAAGAAACCTTGAAAGTCCTACTTTGTGTGTTAAGAGTTCATTTTTGCAGGTCTTCAGGGCTCAATCTTTCCTATATCTTTGTGACTTTTCCTTATCCCCAACCCTTCTGAGTGTTGAAACCTGCAGTTCGTATTCTGTGCTCTCCTGTGTCCTTGTGAATAGCTATTATTTTATTGTATGGAAGTCTGTTTCTCCTGTCTCTCCTCATTTCATTCTTTTTAAATGGGGTTACCATCTTTCCCTTTATAAGCAAAGTCCTAATCTACTCTGGATATATTTTCTATTTTGCCCCCATAATAGCAGGTCATGAGGAGTTAGAAATTCTATAAACATATTATATAATAAAAAAAGATTAAGAACTAGAAGTTTTCACAGTGTCTCAAGCCAGTCTCAGTGAAGTGTGGATATTTTCAACTTTTATCTGCCTCTTCAAGTTCTTCTTGGCTAATAAGCTTTCTAGCATCCCCATATTAATATTTGGAGCAATGCTGAAGTCAAAGTGAATGCCCAGCTAGGACCCTACACAGTGAACATTTAGCCTCTTGATGTCAGCACCAAGTATTGCAGCACTTTAGAAAATAGCTTGAGAGGCAGAAAATAAAAAAGAGAGAAAGAACAAAAGCTTGAAAAGGCAGTGAGGGCTCAGTCACAAATAGCCTCACGTGGTGTGCTCCATGTGGTTAAAAAAGTTATAAATGCTAAAAGAAACCTGCTAATCTCTGATGGAATTACAGGGAAAGTCAATGTTGTTGACATAATTGAACTAAACTTAAATATTGGATGATTAAGACCAATTCTTCTTAAAATTTGAAATATATACAAAGCACCTGGAAGTCTTTCTACAATGCAGAATCTGATTCAGTGGATTGAGGGTGGGGCCTGAGAGTCTGCATTTCTGACAACCACTCAATTGATGCTGGTGCTGCTGGATCATGGGCCACACTTTGACTAGCAAGATTTTAGAATAATTTTTTTGCATTAAAAAATACCTTTCATGTCAAGATTTTATACAAAAAATCTAAAAGTAACTTCAAATATATTCTGATTCATTTGTAAATTAAAAAATAGATGTACAATAGAGAACCAATTAAGCATGTATTTTCTAGATGACAAGAATACAAAACAAAATTATTACCCTGAAGTTCTAGAGGATATGCCACTGCATTTATATTGAGAAAAACAATTAAGAGAACACATCCAATTAATAAATGATTTGGACTTCTAGATTAGAGGATCTGAATCATCTGTTCTCTCATGTCGATCTACGAAAGTTAATAAAATCTCTTCACTGGCGAATCAATGTGCCCTTGTCACAAGTGTGTGTCCTCTAGAAACTTTAAAGTTTGGGCCCTGAAGAATTTGTACGTCTAGGCTTTTTGATAATTCAGATATTCTTAAATCCTGTGTCTTTTAAATTTGATCTGTTAATACTAAATAACGATAATACATACTTGCATACATATTTACATATGTCCACCTACACGTAATAATTTACATTTACATAATACTTTAAATGATTTCCACATACTCTCATTAGATGTGAGTTTAGATATTTTCTCCAATTTACTAAGAAAGAAACCAAGGCTTGGATATGTCAGGAAACTTGTTCAGGATCATGTAGTTAATGAGTGGCAAAGTCAGGACTCAAATATAGGTCTTTGGTTTAAAACTTTTAGGTTCTTTCTTTATCATATAGAAAACATATAGAGATGAAGTTACTGTCAAGCAAAGAGGATATCTAAGGTAGCTTAAACAAACACTGCAGGATGAGAACAGAAAGACAGCTTCCTGAATACTTTGCCAACAAATCAACTCCAGTATCGAGTTGCATGGCTAAAAGAGATATATTAACTGATTAATGAGTTTTGACATGCAACAAGCAATAGGCAATAAGAAGAGACTCAGAGCTTGTAAGTATACAGACTGGCAATAAATTACTTGTGTGAATGGAACATCACTAATCCAGGATGTCTTTTAAATATTTATCTCTCTTAAGGAAAAAAAAGAGCAAATTTTATTTTAAAAATTATTTATAACTGCCAGGTAGCAGTTGCTATTTGTGGTAGATTTTTATATCTCGTTTAAAATTCAACTTGGTGTGTGTGAGTTTCCACAGCTTAAAATATATGTATATTATGCAAGTTATAAATGTCATATATTTTTCTAATTAGGATCTTTTTCATTTTTTGCTTGCTGAACTAGTTAAGGAGACTTGGGCATTATTCATCTTCACTTCCTTGTAAACACTTTTGCCATCTAGTGGACTATTTGAAATAGTCAGGTTGGCTCATTAGGTGTGTGGTTAAGCCCCAGGATATCAAGTGCCCAAATGTTACTCTTCAGTGAACTAGAAATTAGAGTTGGAGATGGCTGTAAATTCTGAATTCAAATGTTAACTTATTCTAAAGGTAATTCGACTAGCCAGCCTGTACTTAGGTGAAATGGATCTCTGCACATGGAGAGAAATGGCTTCTGCACTATAAGTAGCTCTTTTGATTAGCTCTGTTGAGATGAGCTGTGAAGGAGATCCCATATGAAGTGCAAGGAAAGAACTTTAAGACCAAGAGTAAGGTGCTTGAAGAAGAAACTCTGAGCCTTGGTTGTTTCCAGTAGGAGATGATGGGACCCTCTAGAATAGTGGTCCCCAACCTTTTTGGCACCAGGGACTGGTGCTGCTATGAGAATCTAATGCCTGATGATCTGAGGTGGAGTTGAGGCAGTGATGCTAGTGCTGGGGAGTGGCTGCAAATACGGATGAAGCTTGGCTCACTGGCCACCGCTCATCTCTACTGTGTGGCCTGGTTTCTAACAGGCCATGCACCAGTACCTGTCCATGGCCTAGAGTTTGGGGACCCCTGCTCTAGAAAGCCAGGAATATCTGGAAATCCAGCTGGAAAACTTCTGCTTGAAAAGCTAGTGCTTGGGTCATATTTTTATTACTGGTCTAATGAAATAAAGCTATGTCATTGACATTGCTAACTTAATAGATAACAATTATTATTATTAGTTGAAGTTATCATCTTATTTACATGTTCTATTTTGTCTTTGTAACTACAACACAGTTGTTCCAAAAGTTGTTGCTTATTTATAACCTGAAATTAATTATTATAAAAGTGCTGAGAATGAAATCCTGGTGGTATTGACTATGTTAGTAGCAGATTCAATTTTGAGCATCTTATTTTGAGAAAAATTGGAGAAATTCAGAAGTGAATTAAAATAATTGTAAGCCTATGAAGAAAATTTAATTGAATTTAAATTATCTCAATCTGAAGATAATGATTTTGAAAAAAATAGGTAATTATCTCCCATCATAGCTATAGTAACATTGGAAGAATGTTTATAGTTTGGGGACATGTTAGTGGGAGCATTCTCATCTCATAATATGCACACCAAACTACTCTGGAATCAGACTGAAGTTTTGTTTTAGAGTTTAGAATTTAAATTTAGGCCATTGGTTTTCTGTAGAATTTAAATTGTTTGTTTTAAAGTTGTCTTTCCTAATAAAATTTCAGGATATTTGAGCTCACCTAGAATTCTATTAAAATCTGAGAGACCCTTTAGCATGGAAGATGGAACTGAGCAAGAAACATTTGCTTTTCACCTCTTGGATTTCAGCTTAAGGCCCTTTGGTCACTGGGACGACCTATGTAATGTTCTCTGGATTCCCTGGATTCTGACTTTGCTCTGGTTCCCTAGTTCTTAACTTACTTTTGGCCCTTGTTTAGATTTCTTCCTTGATTCAAAGTTGACTTTTCTGGTGATTTGTCCTGGTGGGGCACACCTGAACACTCTGATATGAGTTTGGAAGCAGAAATAAGAGACACGTAGTCTACTTATTTGTAAAAAGAGTTGTCATTACTTATATACAATTTTTCATTTTATAATAAGTACTTTCTTATCACAAAGATAAATATGTATATACATACTAGAAATTTTAGAATTTACGTTTAACTTTAAAGCAAATAAACTACTATAAGTCTATATTACATTCAGAAAATCACTGGTGAATAGAACTAAAAACCAGTTTTCCAGTGCATAAGCACAATTTTTAAACACATATAAGATCACATTATTTATTTTTCACTTAAGATCAAATGTCCATTTCCCTATGTCATTATCTTTTCCTACAACATCATTTTGCAATGGCTGCAGAATAATACACTGTGAATATATATCATTAATCAATTTCTTACTTTGGACAAATTTAGATTCTAAAATAGTTTTTTATTTGAATAATATTACATGAACATCTATGCATATCTAGATTTGGTAGACCTATGATATTTTCATAAGATATATTCCTAAAATTTATTATTTTTGAGGGATACATTCAGAGGTGGATACATAGCATTAATAGTATTTCTAAAGTTTAGCTATTTTAATATTTAAGAATAACCTCAGAAACTTTGAATCAATTGTGGGAAAGACCACAAAGATTTGATAAACTTTGATTATAATCAGAATGAACAGAAAACTTATTCTATTGATTCCTTTTCCATAGAACATGCAAGTTATGGATCTGATTTTTATTGTTTTATGCCTTCTTTGGTTTGGTCTTTGTTTACTTTTGGATTTTTTTTATAGTCCCCAAAATAAAAATTCTTGAGGCAGAATCTTTCTTTGCCAGACTCTGGTGCAAAATTGATGATATATGAGACAATAGAGTGTGTGAAATATGATACCCTTATGTAGAGAATGTTCCTAATTTGTTTCATTCAATCATTTTCCTGTAAAAAGTTTATTAAACTGCAAGCATAGAAATTGAAACTAAAACAGCAACCTAAGCATGTAGAGTGAATATATAGACTTGTTCAACCCTCCCAGAAAGGCACCAGATAAAATCTAGCTTGTAAAACAGTTAAAATTATTCCATAGCAAATGTATTGTGCCAGTTCTTTGTGCCAACTCATAAATATTTCCATCCACATACACTTTCCAAAGGATAGTTTTCCATTTGCAATTAAACCCCAAGCTGTTGCATATTTTGGGCCTTCAATAATTTTGCCTATACACAATTAAATTTTTTAAAATGGTATCTTTAATTTATAATAATTGTAATAAATTCTTACAGAAATGTACTTTCAAATATTAGGTACCATTGTACAGTTGGCTATATTCCCAACAATTCTGAAACCCTCTACATTGATGAACTGGTACTTTGTGTTCTTCCATAGATAATTCCATAGGAGTGCAATTCAGACAGAGGTTATAGTAAGAAATGCTAATAAATTCACTAAAACTAAGGATTGATGTGATGATCTCAACCTTAGAACAGCAAAAGCTCAAACATTTGGTTCTAAAGATATGCAAACATTTTGACTTACTAAGTTTCCTGTAGCAGCTAAATTTTTATGATTCTATGCCCCAACTAGACATCCTGTGAAAATACCCTGCCTATCTTTCTTTGTAGTTCTATTTGATCTTTATTGTTATTTATTTAAAAGTACTTGTAGCATATTAAAAATGCTTATTTTTGGAGTGCCCACTATGGTCTAGCATTGATCCTAGATGCTTGCTTAATTTAACCTTCACAATAACTCTTTGAGGGAATTATGTTTTTTCCTGTATTACACATAACAAAATTGAGGGCCAAGGAAGTTGAGTAATATCACCAACGTCACATGGCTTAGGAGCAGCAGAGCTAGGATTTGGACTTAATTCTGGATGAAGTAAGTACTACAAATTAGATTTCTGAGAGTAGGCTGTTGTCTGAAAGAAATGAACTATAAAATAAAGCATTAGCAAGTATCATTTAATTTCATTTTTGTTTCCAAATATTTACTTTTTTTTTTTTTTTGTCTATAAGAGCACTATAAATGAAAGATGGCAAAAAAAATTTAAATGTATGTCATACCTGTACTGAGGCTACCGTTCTTACATTTTCTGTTGGTGCTGATGAAATCTAAATTTGGAAACAAGAATCATAGCTCTAAAGTTATTGAAAGGTTAAAGATCCTTTCTTGCTCTGCCAGTAGTCATTTCAAATAAGTGTTTCATATTCCTTCAATACTGCTTTAATGACTATACCATTCTATCTTTTCTTGACATTAACTGGATTTGTTTTCCATTAGAGAATCATTTTAAATTAAGGGTCCCTTTAAGATGAAAAGTCCATAAGCTCTAAGAAGTTAATGAATGAGAGAATATTCCTTTGTATTTCACGAACTTGAGCCTATGTCAAGGATATACATGAGATCAAAGTATAAGTTACCCAACTTTTTACTTTTCTTTCCTGT
The DNA here is from genome assembly GCA_004027375.1 of Macroglossus sobrinus. NCBI lineage: Eukaryota > Metazoa > Chordata > Mammalia > Chiroptera > Pteropodidae > Macroglossus > Macroglossus sobrinus. The sequence goes on from PVKZ01001883.1 coordinate 117,372, forward strand.
TCTCTTTCATAGCACAGCTATTACACAGTTTAGAGAATGTATTATTTTAGCTTCTTCCAGGGCCACTTATGTCTCCTGTAGTGTGTCCAGTAATAGAGAGTAATTTAATTCTATTTGAAGCCGGAGTAAAAGCTAGTCCAGCAAGGATGACTCAAGTTACCTGACAGTCATATTCAAAAAGAACCAGAAAAGCAATGTCTCTGTGGCAAAACTCAGGTGAATCCCTGCTGCCTGGAACATAGTACATTATAAATTGTTTATTTTGAGTGTTGAATTTGTATTCTTATTCTATTTTCTCCAAACAAATGGTGTTATTGCCCAAAGAAGGCTCAAAATGCCAAAATGAACTAGTGCCAGTGGAAAATTCAACTCGTGACGAGTAGAAGATTAATCATCAAGGAAATGAGTAGCCTTAGTTTAATGCATAGAGTTTAACTGGACAGGCAGCATTTTCAAGCTGCAGCATTTCTAGCAGGCCGCATTTTGCTCTTTCTTAGTAATATGGAGGAAAAAGAAAACTGGATTTGGTGTACCAAGATCTGAGCCTTAAAAGGGGAGAGTGAAAGGGGACAAATGTTTTTTGAGGACTTGGTAAACAGTAGACACTGAGTTAAGGACTTTCACATTTTATCTTACTAAGTCCTCACAACACTAGGGCTTAAAGAAGTTAAAAGGTTTGTTCTACATCAGAGCTAGAAAGCATTAACGTTAGAACATAACTATATGTTAAACCAAACCTGAAGTTCATCATCTGGCCACTTTTATTATTTAAACAGGATTATAATCATATTCAGTTTATTATGAAGAAAGGTAAAATCCAGTCATTTTTCTCAAAGTGTCATCTGAACCTTATCTGCATCAGAATCATACCCAGTCAGATTCCAGACTCATGGAATCAGAATCACGGAGAAGAGCCTAGGACATGACAATTATAACAAGTTCCATGGCATGCTTTATCAATGCAAATTAAATTATATAAGAGCTGCTACTCTAGAAGAGAGTATAGAATACAGGAAAAACATGAATCAAAAGGATACTTTTACTATTTCACTTTTAAAGTTATTCAAAACCAAGTATATAATACAGGTTCTTAAGAATGGGAAGCTATTTGAAAACAGATCAACATTCCCATTCCATAAAGAAAGCCTGTGGGAATGCATGGATAGTAGCTGTAGGTACAGCCTACCAAACGCAGGACAGAATCCCTAGCCCAAGGTCAACACAATTCTTATGTTTTGTTCTGGAGTCTGGAAGACTGTCAAGGGTATGTTATATTTTTCACACTCTGGAGTGTAGACATACCTATTTGAATTTTGTTTTATAACTAGCAAACCAACAAGGAAGGGACAAATGAAATCATGGAATAGAGGAAAGATCCTGGACTTTTGAGAACCACAGACATGAGATTGAATGTTTACTGGGTACATGACCTAATTGTACTTTTGTGGTCTCAGATTTGAAATAATAGTAACAATTAATACCTTGTTATTTTGCCCTGAAGATTATAGATAAAACATGTAAAGCACATGACAGAGCCTGGTACAAAGAAAATAGTTAATGGTAACTTATGTCATCATCATTATTAGTGACATTCATTATAGAGTATAAACAGGAGTGAAATGTGTTCATTGAATGTATGATATTAACAGAATCAGCTTTAGTCTATGTGATGATTGGCCATTGTCTAAAGAGATATACCTGTCCTTGAAAATTGTCCAGAGGAAGCCAATATAATCTATAAATAATTCTGTCCTTCATCCTGTGTCTTAAAATATTACTGAGAATTTTAAAATTGTAACTTAATATTGTTGAAACTTTTTTTAGATTTTTGTTCTATATGTTATTATATTTCTGATACATGTATACAACAAAATCCTACCATGTTCCATGGCTACAGTTTTAGCAGCTAGCTTTTTAAGTTTAGTTCTAAATGTCAAAGAACAATTTAGATTCCAGAAATTTTAGTTTGATAGCTAAATAAGTTGAATTTATGAGATGTACGATTAATATATTTTAGCCAATTGCTTTTGTACTAGACAAAAACTTTGTTCTATTTATATCAATAAAAAAAAGAAGATTATTTTTAACTTGGTGATATTCCTGACTACCTGTACTTAAAGTGTTAGTTCTGTACAACTTCTCCTGTATGAAACATACCATTTTTAACAGGGAAAGTCTATTTTAAGTTGAGTCAATAAAATATCTATAGCATTTATGTAATTATCTAATCAACCAATGCCCCATGAAATAAAAACATGGTTATGTTTTTGCTTGTTGACATTATGATGTTTCTGGGAGGCCTATTAAAATAGGTGTACTTAAACTTTGATTTGGATGGGGAAAGGAAAATCTTAGGAAAAATCTTTGTTTATAAAAACTTGTTTATTCAGGCTTTTCATATCTGAATATCTTTTTGATTGGGATAATTGTGTTGCTGGGAGCATGATCACAAAAATCAAAGTCTCTGACACTTCTCCTATGGAAGTAGATACGTAGAATTATGTAATTACAGGAGAAGAGTTTGAAAAGCCTGACTTTGTTAGCTTTTTGCCCACTGAGCCATTTATAGAGGAATTTTCCAGAAATATCCAAATTTTTGTCTATTGCTTAGTAATCTCTCCTATCTAACAAAGGACATATGTTAAATTTGTGGCAAAAATGGTCTTTGTTAAAAAAAGAAGATAATAAACAGAAAATTTTCTCTCTCCCATAATACTTTGTATTTCTGTTCACTAATCATTTTAATAGTTTCTCTCTGTTCTTATTCAGTTAATTAAGAATAACTATTTTTAGAAGCTACATATAGTACACAGTATTTGGAATTTTTGATTAATTAATATTCAAAAACATAACAAAATATGCTCCTTCCTGGAATAAATGTTAATTTGCCTTCTTGACATAGATGCTGTTTTTTTTTTGCAGTGCTTAACTGTCAGTAGAAAATAAATTTTATTTATATGAAACCTTTTGGCCATTATAGAAGTGGATTTTTTTATGTGAAAATTTAAATTTAAAGTCAGATTTCTCTTAAGTTAGAAGCAGCTATGACCTAAAAAGAGTCCATTTGTAATTTCAGTTGAGCATAGTAGAGTATTATGCAGTATATCGTACAATTCAGAGGCTTGTTTTGTAAGAGTAAAAGCATTACAACTTTATTTGATATTCAACTTGAACATTATGATGTATAATTTTCAGTATTAAAATATTTCATTTATTATATGCTTTTTTTTAGTTCATTTCCTTTGACAGTTATAGATTGCACTAGGAAGTCTCCTATAACCTGATGTCTGTTTATTCTAAATATTCCCTGAGGATTTTAGTATTTTAAGTTTTTATCAACCAGGAAGGTTAAGTTAACATATGGTACTGTGATTAGTTGCCCTTCCACATTATTCAAGGCTGGTTAGAGCTTGGAGGAGGGTTGAAGAGGCCAGCCAGCCAAAATGCCACTCCCCTCAGCCAGCCTTCAGATCTTCTCTTGCTTGGTCAGATAAAGTTGCTGCTTTGGATAGAACCCAAAGCAGAGATGATCTATATCTAACATCTTGGTAAAATAAATTCATTAGTTATTTGGGAATATGGAGTAGAGTCCTGAGAAATCACCCCTTTTCTCCTTATTATTGCTTAGATTGCCGGATCATCTCTTGAGAGGATTCTCTTTTTAAAAACAAATAGAGAGTGTTTCAAGTAGTAGATAAAGCATTTTCTATTATATGATTTCAAAAAAATTAAAATATTTTTGAAAGTTTTTTTTTTTTAATTTGCTGTGATATGAGATAGGGGATTAAAATGCTTTTTAATTTAGCATTGGTTTAGAATAAGCATAAATGACATAGAGCAGGGTCTTGGGAAACCTGTCTTTGCCATTTACTAGTTGTTTTACCCTTGGACAAAATCCTTACTCCTTTGGAGCTTTTGTGATCTTACTAGAATGAAAACAGCAAACTCCACCTATTTGACAGGATTTTTGTGATGGTCAGATAATATACTATAAGTAAAAGTAGTCCATAGATTATAGTATTTCCTTTCTAAGAGCAAATATGTTGAATTTATATTGTAATTTATTACAATTCAAATTCAAAAAATTATTTTTAAATGTTTTTGTTCTGTTATCACTGATATTTTAAAACCTTCTTTGACAGGTTGCAAATAGCTTTTTTCTCTATAGATTACTCTTTATAAAATATATATATTAATTGTGGAAAATAAAGATAAGCAAAAATTTTATCAAAAATTACTGATAGCTCCACTGTTCAGAAATAACAACTAGTTATCATATATAAAGTGGTATTTGGGATTGGAAGTCTATGAAACTGGTATTTTCTATGGTGCTGGCATGTAAACTAGGTAGAGAGTTTTTTTGAATTTTTTAATGTGACTTTTTGGATCTCTTTTTTGAAGACAGTAGAAAATATCTACAAAAGTTAAATTTAGACATTTATAATTCTATGTTTTTAGTCTTTGTATTTAGTATAACTAGTCTGTTTTTGTGGGAATGAGCCTTAGCTGCCTATGTTTTATAAAGGAAAAATTCAGTTTATCACTATAACTACATCCAGCTATCCAGCTGGTTCATTGCCAGCTCTTTGCCACTTAACTGAGCCTGAATCAGACTAATAGTTTTGTGCACTGAACAGTGAAACTTTCAGCCCTTTATAATGATTCATGTGTTACAGCTGCAATCCACACTCATTAATAACATCTGACTTTTCATTGAACCACAGAGCTTCCTTTCCACTCAGCTAATCTTTTGATAAAATTTCAACTTTTCAGTCTTCTGGATGAAAACTTGAAAGTTAAAATTTATAAGCCTGAAGAAATCATTATTCAGAATAGATTAGATTGTGAGAAAACTTTTTAAAAATGTTTTTACTAAGATTCACTTTTAGGAATTATTATATACTGCCCCTGGGAAAACACTTTTTTCCCATATTTTCATAGAAATTATTAGTTTTTAATAATTTCTGTGCAGAATAAAAACTTCCCCAATATGTTCTATTCTAGATTTTTTGCCCTAAACAAGCCAAAGTTGACTTCTATGATTTTAGGTTTATTTTTGGGTATGTCATCTTGCATTTATGTAATCTGTTATGTGAGCACATCATGAGAAAAAATGGCAATTGATTCAAACCAAGAAGTAAGGAACCTAAAATATGTATTCTTATTAATATCTCTGAAATATTTATTTTAAAATATTCAAAATTAAAATAATAAGCTTATAATATCAAAACATACATTAATTAAAATTATGGACTACACAATAACATCAGCAAACAAAAATTTGAAATTTCCCTGGTAAAAATATCTCAGAATACACTCAAATTTCATAATAAAAATATTTGGTTAAATATAGACGAGGAAATGGTTGAAGCATTGTATTGGCTTTAAAGAATTATAGCATGTTTGTATAAATATTTTCAAAGATGATGTTCATAATTCTTTAATGATTTTGACTTAAATAATTTAAAAGTATATTTCCCTTGGTTCTAGTGGCTTGGTATGTGATTTCTACACATGCATGATCTTCTCTAACACAGCAGATAAATCAATCTAACCTTTTCAACAATCATGGTTAAATGGGAAGAGTAGACTTTATTCAGTCTGTACTTTGACTTCATTTATTTGGTAAAAAGTACAGTAAGCCTTTGTGATGGATCTTGTGGATTGTTTTCTTAAACACGCATTTCTACTTCTTACTACTGTGACTCCCAGCAGTTAAAACATAAACAAAACAAAACATTTCTCACATGTCCTTGTCACTGAGGTTCTAGGTGTTTTGAGTCCCTCCAATCTGGTACACTCATTTGAATTTGGGACTTGAATTTGGGACTAAGTTGGGACAGAGACCATAATTCTGCTGTTCATTGATGGCAGAGGCAGCATGGGACCGAGATCAGTTTTCTGATTCATCAATTTTCCCCAAACACAGCAACAGTAGGACAGTTCTTGAGTGTCAGGATCTTTCTTAGATATTATACCTAGAACTTACTTTTCCAGATCATCTAACAATTATTAAGCTACAGAGTAGTAATATTTCCTTTCTGTATAACAGGTTTCTGTGGTCTATGATGCAGTCCTATGCAATTAAGAACCTTACTAGATTTTAAGCTATTCAAGGGAATTTTGATTACCCATTTCTGATGACAGAATGAATAGATGTTGCATAATATTTTCATTTGTCATTTGACCCATCATTTAGGTAGATGTTGCTAGCAAATAAGGATCTGCTTTCTGAAGAGGTTTTTTGGAGACAAATATTGAGGATATGAAGGGGAAATATGTATTTTTTCTTTTAACTTTTTTAATGGAAAAGAATAATCTTATTCAGTGATGCAGTCAAGGTAAATATACACATGCACATTCATATCACATATTATCTATAATATTGGAGAATTAATGCTATAAACAATCCCAAAGTAATACATTTGAATAAGATGTGATAATGAACTTATATCACTTCACCATTGTCTTCTCCTACCTGTCTAGTATGTAATTTATGATGATGCTCAGGTGCGAATTCTTTTGCAGCGTTCTTTGCTTCTGTCATGCTTGCTTCTCTAACCACTGTGTGTATTTGCATGCACACATGCACACACACTATTCCTGTTTACCAATTCTATCCATAGTTATAGTGGTACTTTAATTAAAATCTTTGACAATTATTTGTTTAGCCAGTCTTTTATTCTTGATCATGAGGTCATTGAAGGTAAAACTTTTTATTATCGTGTTTGAATCCACAATATCTAGAATATTGTAGATGTTTACAATAAGCATTGGTTGAACTGAACAGATGAGGGAATAGGAAGAAGCAGAATGTGAATGTAGCATAGGGAACTACAGATGAGGAGCCTGGAGAACATTGTTGCAGCTATCTGTTGCTACAAAACAAATGACCACACAACTCAGTAACTTAAAACAACAATTGATTATTTCTCATAATTCTGTGGGTTGGTGGACAATTATTCTGTTTCATTGTTGTTACTTGGGTCTCTGGAATAGATGGCAGATCCAGAATAACTTCTTTCACATGCTTGGCAGTTGGGCTGGCTTTCAGCTGGACAAGAGATAATGATAGACACTGATAATCTCTTAAATCTCTCTCTTGGAAGTTATAGTTCCATTGCACTTTACTGGTTACCTCTTGAGGGTATAGTAGTAAAGTCACATTGCAGAACAGGGATGAGAAATACTATTGCAGCGATTGGAAACACTCTGTACTTCATCTTTATTTTATTTCTCCTTATTTCTCCTTGTTTCTCCTTAGATGTGAAATATTTTTCCTGGGTCTCAGGTTTTTCATCTTCATAATGTAGACTTGATAATCACCAAATTCCCTTCTAGCTGTAGTAGGATTATATGATACAATAATATTTTTGTTCAAAAGGTTCATATTGAAAGTGAAACTAGATTTTGTCACTTATTTCAACTGGAATCTTATCAGACTTTCCTTCCTAAGTCTCCAGTGTTTCACGTTGCTTTGTAGACTAGTGATACTCAAAGTATGGTCTCTAAACCATCACCATCAATATATTCTGTGAGTTTTTCTTAGAAAAACTATTAATGAACCTCACCCTACAACTACTGACCCAGAATTACTGAATCAGCATCTGTGAAGTTGGAGCCTAGGAATCTGAGATTTAACAAGCCCTCCAAGGAAAAATTTGAAGGGTGCTAAACATTGAAAACCACCAGTATATAATACATCAGAAGTAAAAAAGGCAGCAGTAGTGTAAAGGAAAGCAGTACTGCCTACTGGCCGTACATTGTCAAAAGTAGTGGGTAGTAATCTGATTAAATAACCAAACTTCTCATCTTAGCCAACCACACTGGAATTTCACCATTACATATTTATTCTTTGAGACTTAATTTTTAAGTCTTATAGGATAACCCTTTAAAGAGAAGAAAAATGTAAGCAGCCATTAAAACTATATCAGAGATAAGTTCTCTTCATTCTTTTACAGAATCACATAGCAAAACCTAAAGAAACTGAACCCCAGACAATTAAATCTTGTCTTTAAAAAAAAAAAATTTTGTTTTGAAGAAAAGATCCTTATGATTTCAAGTCTCTCTGAGAAAGAAGAAAGATCTATAATGGGGACATCTGAGGGTGAGGAAAAGGTTCAGGGTGACCTTGATGGTGTGAGAGAGAAGGGAGGTGATAAAACAAAATGGATAAAGAAATGAACAATGAAGTGGAGAAACACCAAAGATAAAAGCTGTTTCCTCCTCATTTGGCCCTGGGCTAGCCTTAATGCCTGTTACTCTGGAGATGGATTATAAAATTGCTCATGAATAGTAGAAAAGATGAAGAGAGGAAGAGATGAGAGAGGAAAAGGAAGGGTGTGTGAGAGATGGAAAATGAAGTGGAGTGTTTGGAACTGTTTATAATGGCTGAGAGAAGACAAGCAAATTATCCTTCAAGAAATAAAGCCTTCTACTTCTACCACTCTCTATCAATGGCCTAAAAATAATTTGGAGGCAGGAAAATTAGAATTTAAAACTGAAAAAACCCCACATTCCTTTATTTAGAGGAATTACATGTCCATTAATCCTCAGCGGCAAGGGAGGCTAGGAAATGTTCCCACAAAGAAATGTGCCCATAAAGAAAAAGAAAGGTGATTTAGTTGATACACAGCTGTCTCTAACACACAGATACAAATAACATGGTTAAAAAAACCATTTATCCCCAAGTCTATCCCCTTGAGAGCAAAGAACAGTTTTAATAGAATTAAAAGAACAGTTATAACGGAAGTTTATAAAAGATTACGAATTTATATGTGGTAACTTTGATATAAAATAAATGCGTTGGTTTTTCTAGAAGCTTGCTTAATGTCAGCTTTAGTTGCATTTACTTTTCCAAGTGGAATATTATCTGTTGTTGACATAGCAAATAATGTAGGCCCATGATTTATAATGTGTTTTCATTAGCTGTTTTATATTAAATGTTCAAATATCACAGCCATCTAGGTAATCTCAAAAAAGAGTGTTGATGGAACGAAAATTGTTTAACAAAGTGTAATTTGATTTAAAATTGGATATAGTTTCAAAACATGATACTAGAACATTGGGGAATGATAACACAGTACGGTTACACAGTTATTAAGCACATTATTGAATGTTTAAGGGAATGGGAGGAGATTCAATTCAAGTGCCACTTTGGAAATTTTTCTGTTAAACCTTGAGTGAAAGTTACTTAGTATTCTGGGACTCAGTTTTTATACCTGAAGTATGGAGGGGGTTGAGAATTTTGACAAATTAGTCCCTAACATCCTTCTAACTAGAGGTTTAAAAAGGTACATCAGAGTAAGGAAAGGCTTTTAGTGTCTTGTGTACCTAAAAGTGTTGTAGAAACTTCCCTTTTGTTAGGTAGGACTAAACCAAAAACATTTTGGATACATTGGTATCTGTAAAATTTCCCTTCTAGGAAAGGAAATAGAGTTACTGGAAGCATAATGAGATAATTAATATTCATATCTCTAAAGCTCTTAGCATAGTGCTTGATATGAAAAGAGAGCTCAATAAGTTAATGAAATTTAGCCATTAGAAAATTATCCCAGAACACTTCACAGGCCTTACATCTAGAAAGTTATTTCTTATTATCTTATCACACACACACAAAAAAGCTACAACTTTTGGACGACAACTTTACATATTCATACATACCGAGGAGTGAAGTTCCCAGGAAAGGAAGAGGAAAATTGAGGAAAATTTTATGTTTATCTGCTTTGCTTTCTCCATATTGCTTACCCTTTTTTTCCCCCTTTTTTCTCTCCTTCTGTCCTCTAAATTCATGATTATAAATTAAACACAAGTAGTCTGCTTTCAGAGCCCAGGTTTCAAATTACTCTTCTATGCTGACTCTCTGGTACCATCTACAGCGCCTTGGGCTTAGACATTCTGTAAATGTTGGTTGATGCTGAAATGCTATTTTTGGCTTTTTTTTTTCTTTGCCTCGTTTTAAAATTATTTGTAGGATTCAAAATTTGGGGATTTTATAGATGTGGGCAAGTATTAAAGCTTCAAGATGTTTCTAGTTATCCTTATTGTATGGTAAGCAGTTTTTGGCATATGTGCATGCTAATGCAGCATTGGCTGATTTCTCTCAACCAACTTTTGTTTTCTTTTGGTTAATGAGCAGAATTATAATTGAACCCTCCCTATTTCTTACCCCTGCATCCTATCAATGACCAATTTTTCTTTTTCCCTTCCAAACAACTATCAGATTTGTCATGTCTGTTCATCTCCTTCTCCAGTTTTCTAGCCAGCATCATGTCCTTGGACCAGTGGTAGCTTCCTAACAGGTCTCCTCACATCACTCTTATTCATCCCAAGACAATCCATTTTTCTCAGAGCAGCTCTAGTGATCTACTGAAAAATGCAAATGAAATGGGTGTTCTGTTGAGCATCAGTCACGATTCAGGCAGAAAACAGACTTCAGTGCAAGTAGTTCAAATTATAATGAAATTATAATGAAAGACTCACTTTGCAGTATAGTCACAGTTAAGGAGACCCGTAGGAGACACTGAGGAACATAAAGATAGACAAAAGTAAAAGTTGTTTATTATTCCTTAGGTGGTATTATCAGAGCTCACTGTGAGTTAGCTCAAAGAGGAGAGACAAGTCACCACCAGTGATAATTCAGTGAAACAGGGAGGAAATACCTTAGTTTTCATGAGGCTGCAGTCTCAGCCAAATCTAATGGAAAGTAGCAAGGAACCTGGGTAATATAGTTTGCAGGGATCAGCCTAAAGGAGAGCAAAGTTGGGCAGGTAACATGAATAAGCAGTAGGTACACCATAAGACCAAATCCTAGATCTGACCTGCAGTGCCCTGCAAGATCTGACCCTTTCCTACCTCATCAGGCTCATTCTTGGCCACTTTCCTTCTGTTTCACTGAGCTTCCGCCACATTTATATCTTTCATTTTCCTTCATGTACTGGTGCGTGCTTCAGTTTCTTTACACATGCTATCCTCTCTTTCTGATGAGTTCTCACCCTACTTTTCACCTCATTAAAATGTAATCATCTTTCAGAGCTCAGTTCAAAAGACACTTTCTCCTGGAACTCATACCTGATTTTCCAGACCAGCTGAGATCCCCATGAAAGACGTCTAATTGTATCCTGCTCTATCCTTTATATCACCTATCATTGTAATAAGATAGCTATTTTTTTATTAATGAAAAGAATGTTTATATTCCTGGATATGAACACAAAGATTTGTCTATCTTGTTTGCCACTGATTTCTTAGTGTTTTGCATATGTTAGGCATGAATAAATATTGATTGAATTATTGAACAAATGAATTAATAAATATTTTTCATGATATATCACAAAATACAAAAATTTTGTGTATGTCTATTTAACTGAACATCAAAACCCCATATGAAATGGCATGGGGGAAGCATAATCTTGAACTGGTTTTCTTCTGTCTTATTTGTTACCATAGTGTTCTATTTATATTGGAATCTGAAAAAAATGTGACTTATTTTTAATATCTTACTCCTTTCTTCCCTGTTAAGATAGACTGAATGATTCCTTTTTGTAAAGCCAGAGTGTAGCAGAGTGCTTGGGAGGTTGGTGCTTACAAAGGCAGGGTTGCTATGGAATGTACTCTAGATGTCCTTACTGGACCTTTACCAATTCCTCATTATCGTGTATTGTGCAGCTCTCAGTATGGCAGATCCATTCTGATTCACTACTTACCCTCAAATATACATGCCCCAGAAGATTATTTGTACCTAAAAATTAGATGAAGAAAGGGAAGTCTTAATGGAGTAGAAGAATACACCTAGTGAGGCAGCAGCTAAAGTGTCATAATGCAACACATTACTCATGTGTTTGTGGTGATTCTGGTATAAACAAACATACTGTGGTGCCAGTTGTTTAAAAGTATATTACATACAATTATGTGCACTACATAATACTTGATGATAAATGACTGTATTACTGACATATCTTTTCTATACTATGCTTTTTATCCTTATTTTAGAGTGCACTCTTTCTACTTATGAAAAAGAAGGTCGCTGTAAAACAGAATGGTATGTTATGCTAGCAGTAGGCTTAATACATTTTGTGTTTACCTTGTTTCTTGATGCATCATTTTCTCTTGTGCTTGATTTAATCTCATGTTGTTTTGTATAGTAATATGCTATATATGCCTGTAGCCCAGGAGCAATAGGGTATACTACAGAGCTTAGATGTGCAGTAGGCTGTACCATGTAGGTTTGTGTAAGTGCACTCTATGATGTTCACACAATGATAAAACCACCTAACAATACATTTCTCAGAACATATCATTAAGCAGCATATGACTGTGTATGTATGTGTATATCTTACATATATATATATATATCTTTATCTATATCTTGGTATATAGATATAGATATAGATATAAATAAATAAAACTTTTAAGTTTTTATCCCAGCCCTAATTCTTCTCTTTGGCTCCAGATCCACATTCTCAAGTATCTTTTTTTCTCTCTCTCCTGATACCATACCTGTTACACTTCTTGTATTTTCAGTCTCAGTTAGTGGAGCACTACTTACAGTTTTCCAAAATTTGTTTCTTGGACTCATCTTTGAATTCTCTCTGTCCATAACTAACCAGCTGGCAAGTCTTTTCAATTCTAACTTTACAATGTTTCATTAACTTAGCTTCAACCTCTTCTCCTCATTACTATTTTATTGGGTCAGTTTTTCAATATCTTAATAAAATAATTTTCCGGTTTTTTTTTGTCCCTTTTTCTTCATCATGATCTGTCTTCTAGGCAGAGATAGCCACCTACAAAAACAAGATTTATTTTATTTTATTGCTCCAGAAATATTTTTATACCTTAAGTTTCTCTTTCTTACTCCCTAGCTTGACATAAATAAAAAGTTCTTTGAAGTACGAGCTATGTGAATTTTCTCTACCATTTTATCTATCTTAACTTATTGCCCACCAACTCCTATCTCACCCAATGATTTCTATATCAATATCTTGATGACATTAGTTACCTCATGCTTTCTGTGACCTTGTGCAGTGATAAAAGAGCTAAGAAGTCCTTTGAAAACTTGCATTTCTGTGCTTATCTGCAAGGCATCTGAATGGCTAATTCTTGGCATATTCCAGACCCATTTGGTCTTATCCCATACGCCATTTGGTCTTTCAAGAAATAGAGTTAATGAGAATTATTCCGAAAATTCTCATATTCCATCTCCATTTGTTTAGTCGTTCATTCAATTATTTAATAAATTTTTATTGAATACTTACTGTGCTGAATACCGACTATATAGAGAAATAAAGACCTTTTTATGAAGGAACATAGTCTAGCAGGAGAGATGAACATATAAATAATTGTAAGGGTTGATGGTACCCTACCTTTGATCTAAGATATAAATATTTGTAAATGTCTGGCAAGGACTATAGTCTCATAAGGAAAACAAATATGTAAATTACTGCTAATTTTTCAGCCTTTTAAAAATTATTTAAAGAAAAGACTATTTCAGGAGTTTCTTTTTGATCTAAGCACTTTTATTTTCAAAATACTTCTTTTAATTTCAAATGTTTGTTCATAAATAGTCTTAGAAGTTCTGAAAACAATTCAGAAATCATAAGTGAGATGCACCAAATTTGAGTTTTACAGGTTTTGTTTTTTTCCTGAGTGTTGCCTGGCATAGTTACCTCTGAACAATTAAAATACCAACTAAAAGAAAAGAGTAAGAAGTATCAGATTCCTTCACTGAACCACAAATTGAAGAATCTGCCCTTTAGTAGTAAGACAGACTTACAAATAATATAATATATGCACAAAACATGCTGGTATGTTTATAGAAATAAAAGTTGAGTTTCATTGTTTAAGAGCTTAATTATTTCTCTTGGAGATTGTGTCTACAAATACTGACAAATTCTTTTTATGACCATTTGCTTTTCACACCGTACACTAATTTTTTTTATCATTGTTACGACTTGAACAGGCAACTTAAAGCTAAGTGTGCCCCTACTTATTTTTTCCTAGTAATCTTTTTATAAATGATTTTTTTTGAGATACCTTCATTAACCAGAGCCATGATTTTGGTAAAGCCTACTAAATATCTAAATGTGCCTTCCAGTTCAAAGTTGCTATAATTTTTCACTGTTTAGTTTGTGGTTTCAGATTTATTCTCTAAGGATGTTATAAATCAAAGAGCTGGATGGAACTTTATGGGGTCATTTGCTTCCACTATTGCCTTAGACACTCTAATATGAATCTTCTCTGAGGACACAGGGGTCACAACCTGTGTAGGCAAAGTATATAATCACCCTTACAGTGGATATAATGTTCTTTTTAAGAGTGCAAACACGACTTGGCCCCTTTCTTAAAAATTAAGCTCAGTTCCTTTCAGTTCTTGACAGGTGCTTACTGGTCACTATGTCATCAACTTGAGAGAATTTTTATACCCTTTGGTCTTCTCTTCACAAAATTTAAAAATGAAAAAAACGAAATCAAAGACTTCTTTACATTTTTCTCATAGATTCTGTTCTCCTATTTTTCCACTTCAGTCTCTCAGTTTCTCCATAACTTAAAATGCTGAAAGAAAATATGTTTCTCTTAAATAAGGACAAGGAAAGCAGACTTTCTTCTTCCAGTTTATTTGGCAAAAATATGTTGAGCATGCATTTTATTCCAAGCCAGTATTCTAGATGTTAAAAAAGAGCAATGCTGAACAAGAGAGAGTCTCTGACCTCTGGGAGTTAGCTGTCCTGTCAGGGAGGCAGAGAAAGAAGCAGCAATGCAGAGGGTTGGGAATGCTAAGGAGGTAGTAGTGGGAGCATGCAGAAAGGGGTAGCCAAGATGGCATTAGGCTACTCAATCAGTGAAGCTCCTATGGTGACTTGATGCTATATTTAAGAATTGTGTGCATTCTTTATGTAGTGTAGAAATGGCTCAAAACAGGCAAGAACTATGACTTTAGTTTCATGTGTACTTAAACAACCAAGCAAAACCTTGATTTGTGCTGTGGCATTCTTCATAAACAACCTTTTGATCTAATTTTTTAGTTTTCTGATTCTTTGCCTAATTCCTCACAAACCTTTGGAAGGTAAAAAAATTACCAGCTCCACTTTGTGAATATATACAGTTCTTAAATTTATTTTATTCTATTCTTTTACTGAATATAAAACCAAAATTTTAGTTCTTGCTTAAGTGAAAAATGGTTATTATGGCACTATATACCCTTTAGTTATACATAAGAATGGCCATATGTCCTAATTTCCCCAGGCTAGATCTGATTTTCACTTAAAATTCTAGGATGATTATTAATAAATACTCTTTTCATTCTGGAAAGTATTTTAGATTGAATGATTAAATTACATGGTTGTGCTACATATGGTAAATGTTAGTCCAACGACACTAATGAGAGGATAAGGAGGTAGTTAGCATGAAGCAATAATGTGAAAGCATTTCAGCTACCTTTAGAAATTAGTAAAAATCACACATTTTTTTTTTTCTGACTTGGTCTAATTTTTTTCTTGGAACTTATTTCCAATTTTATTTAAATGATGTGAGGGAGGTGTGGGTGGTATTAAAGGTCTGGATTCCTATAAATAATCCATATAAAAGATAATCTATAACCAGATTATCTTGATCCGCCTCCATTTGAACAAAATAATTTAGAATGACAAAGATCCAACCAATTGTTTATGAAGATTTATTCTTTCATGCTAATTATTTGTATTCCTATATGCTTAATGCTATGCTTTTCTAAATTGTCTATGGATAGCTTTGTCCTTTATCAAAATATTAGCACACAGGTTTCTAACGTAATAAAATAATTGCACTATATTAATCTTTTAAATACAAAAATTTTGTAGATACTGGTCTGTTTTGCATTCTCAAAGTTACCATAATATCTGTAAAAGGCCCCAAATTACTTTTGTTTTAGGTATACATTAAGTATTAATTGATGAATTTATATATTTTTGCATCATATATTGGTTTATCTTAGTGGCAGAAATTTGAAAGTTCCACTGGAGGTGAATCAGGGGCGGTAAGGTCAATTTGGCGATCTTGCTAGAGACTTGACAATTTTTTAAGTCTTCTGAACCACATTTTTGTTTCATTGATTTTTCTCTATTGTCTCTTGATTTTCACCTTTATTGATTCTGTCCTTATGTTAGTTTTTATTCATTCTATTTGCTTTGGGTTTATTTTACTCTTCCTATATTCTTAAGGTAAAAGCTTCAATTACTGATTTGAGACTTTTCCTCATTTTAATGTAGTATTTAATTTTATACATTTCCCTCTCTACACTGTGTTAGCTGTATCCTACGGATTTTGATAAATTCTATTTTCATTTTCACTCATTTCAGTGACACCATGGGGCGAAGATGAACATCTTGGCTTCCAGCTTGGTTTTCTCCGACATCAGCATGATACAGGATGGGTGTAGGAGGGTGTTTAGGATTCCCTGTTATAGTTTGGCAAGAATCTAGCCTCTCCCTTCAGCCTTTGCTGGTGTGGGTGGAGTGGAGCCACAGTTTTAATGTGGTATTAGGTATTTGGGTAAAGGAGAGAAGTTCTTGTCTAAAAGTTTTTTGCTTTGCCAGATGTTTAGGTATATCTTGTCTTTTTTCCTGGTCCTTTAGCTTGAGGAAGAAGGCTTTTGTTGGATCTTTTTTATGTATGCCTATTGGCATTTTTCAGTTGTGAGTTACCCAGTATCCAGACTGGGATATATTGGCATAAAGAAAACCCAGGGAACTCGCATTACTGTTTCTTGTGTCTTGGGGTGCCTAGCCAGACAGCCTTCTGAGTCATCTGTATTTTTTTTTTCATTTGTAGTGTCCTGGGGCTTTAATTGTGCTTATTGGGGGAGGGGGGATTAGGGAAAAGTACATCCACTCCATCTTTCTAGAAGCAGAAGTCTCCCATATGTCTTACTTTATATATGTAGTATTTTTAACATTATAGTTTTAAGTATTTCATAATGTTTATTTCTTCTTTGATCAATGAATTATTTGGAAGTACATTTTAAAATGTCACATTGTGTACTGTTTTTCTAGCCATCATTTTAAAGTTGATTTCTTACACATATTACATTTTATTAAATAAAATGGTTTGTATGATATCATTTTTAAAATTTGTTAGGAAGCTTAGAAACATTTTATATAAAGTCAGTGTGTTTGAAGAAAATATGTTTTCTTCACTTGGGTGAAACATCCAGTATGATCTATTACATCTACTTTGTTAATTTTGTTTCAAGCTTTCTTAATTTTTTATCTGATTCATCTACTGTTTACTGAGAGAGATATATTAAAAAATCCCATAGTAATGGATATTTTTTCAATTTCTTAACTGCTATTAATTATTCTTTGTTTATTTTAAAGTGAAAATTCTTTTCACTAGGTGCATATAAATTAAGAATTGTTATGCTTCCTTTTCAAAATCAGTGTTCAATCGTGTAGTGACCATCTTTATCTTTAATAAAATTTTCTGCATTTGTATTTATTTTATCTGGTTTTAAAATAGCTACTCCAGCTTTCTTTTGCTTAGTATTTGCCTGGTACATCTTTTCCACTCTTTTGGGTTTTAATATTTTGCTCCTTTATGACATCTAGGTTTCCAACCAAATTTAAAAGACTTTAAACATTATTTTAATATAGTGTCATAAACTTTATTTTTAATGAAGAATTAATTTATGTTTATAATAATCACTGGTATATTTTAAATGATTGTATCAATTTATTATGGGCTATTCATAAAAAGCTTCAGCTTTTCTGTTTCTCCCTCACACCTTTCTTGCTAATTAATTTTTTTTCACCTTGCTTTTTTTTTTTACCCATGAAGTTTTTAAATTTTTCTTGGTTAGATTTAGCAGTTTTTCAATCTTAATCTGGATTTTGAATTTATAGTTATTTCTTCTCATTCTTATTAGTGTGTTTCAACATTTATGGAACATTCTTAGCCTTTATTTCTTTTAATACTATCTCATTCCAATTTCTTCTCTTATTTTCTTTGGAGCTCTTAGACCTATGTGCCATTTCAACCTGTCATCTTATTTACCATAGTTTTTTCTTTTGATTACATTCTGGATAATTTTTAAAAATTTATCCTTCAGTTAACCAGTTCTCAAATTTTCATTAGCTTCTTTCAGTTACCTTGGTGTTTAATTAAATTTTTTATATTTTATTCTCTACCTAGAATTTTTCAGACAACAGATGTTATAAATTTAACTGTAAATCCAAGAGGGAGACTTCATGGTTATGAATTGTCAGGAAAGATTCTCTGCTTCTTTGGTCCCTCCCTACCTACTCCCCAGCCATAATCCTCATCTTTGTCTTCCTGGCTTGTGACAGAAGAGCTTTCTTTCTATGTCCTTATGGGCAGCAGGTTTTATTTCTTCTTTACTTTTATACTGTTGATAGGAAATCTTATTAGACTTCCCCCTTTGAGCAAGTGCTAAATGTTATCATCCTGTTCTCTGCATGCTACACTTTATAGCCTTTACAGAAAACTCAAGTGTCCAGGGTTGGGCAGGAACTCTCAGAGGAAAAAGTTACCTTTGACACTGACTTGTAAAACTATACATACATATTTGTTCACTATTTTAGTTGATTTTGTCTATAAAGTAGTTCAGAGTATCTGATGCTACTAGAAATGAAAGTGTAGACTTACTCTCTTAAATGTGTAATTTCACCTCCTCTGCATTATTCTTTATTAATTTCTGTGTTAGTGGGTGGCTCTGTAACAAACTGACATCACCATACCCTTCTGGTCATGAGTCAGCTAGCTGCAGGTTAAAGGAGAGTTTGTACTTCCATCTGCTTTTTTACCTAGGTTTTAAAGTAAAAAATTACATCTCTTGACTTTAAAAAAAAATGTCTGTTTCTATATTTTACAAGCAGAGTGTTAGTTGTGATAGCATTCTATTTCTCTTTTGTTCCATTATATGTTTTTAAGCATTGTCAATAATTTGGCTAGGGAGGTGATCAAATCTCCCTTGATATTGTTACATCATCTTTGCTAGCTGTTTCCCATTGCTGTTTTAACTTGTCACTGTTTGAGTACCAAGAATCTGTTTTGGGGCCCAAACTAGACATAACACAAAAATTTAGCAAATATATGGTCATTAGCCTATAATGCCTCACCAAGTTCTGAGTTCTGCCTCCAGAAAGTGTAAGAAAATAGTTTCTTATTTAGGTTAATGTTACCCTCCTTGCTGGTGCTGCTTATTGCCAATTTTGGGATTGACACAACTCCTCTGAGGCAAAATTTAACAGCTCGGTTTCTGGAAGGTGTTGGTCACACTTAAGAAAGTTAACATTGGACAGTGACCAAAATTAAGTCACTGCCTGTCGGTGTCCCCAAGACCTCACCTGGAGGACAAGAGGAGAACACTTGAGATCTTCTAGCCCTATGACTCCAGCCCTGGGCCTAAGCATGCAAGTCCCTGAGAAACCCTGTAGATTGCATCAGGGCGAGGAGAGGGGCCCTCTGCTGGTCCACCAATCAGGTTTACCTGTAGGGCTGGGTCAGTAGGATGAGGCTTCAGTACATTTTTCTTCCTGGAAACTTCACTTTTGCATCAGTTTATTTGTATGATTATGTTATGATTTGTGTCTTGATATCCTATCTACTGAAGGATATCTTCCAAATTTTGGAGACCATTTTAGGAGAGATGAGAGAGCACTAGATCTGACCATGTATAGAAGAGAAAAATTACACGAGAAAAAAATTCCCACATAGAGTCACAGATCAGGTTCCTTTGGCTCAACCCAAGATTCTCCAGTTTCAGCTTTTACTTGAGCATCTGTGCTTATGGCTGTAGTTACTTTTCTAATTAAAAATGGTAGGAGGGGGTGGCTCCATAGTATAGTGGTTAGCACGTCTATTTACACGCAGAAGGTCCTGGGCTCTGGTTAAACTGTCTGTGAGATAATTTACCCTTAACTGAGCAGAATACATGACCCCAAAATATGCCACTTTGGCATATGGATGATTTTGAGCTTAAGACAATACTATTTAAATGACCTACCTGTAAGGCATCTAATTATCAAACATCTGCTCTTCTTATCATACTCTGAATTATCATCTTCCCCTTTGCAGCTCCAGGTCCTATTCCATTCCTTAGCTTGGGAGAGCATGTAAGCCTCAATTGAGGACTTGCCTTGAAGTCTTGTATGTAATTAAATTTGTTTTTCTCCTGTTACTCTGTTTTCTGTCAATTTAATTATTTGAACAGCCAAAAGAACCTAGGATAGAGGAAAAAATTGTCCTCCCCTACACCCTAAATGCTCAGGGTAAGTACAAGTTCCCTATAGTCGGCACCTTAGGGAGAATTAATTAGTAGATGTGTTCTTTATTCTAAATAAATGTCTTAAGGTTAATTAATAAAATATTGTTATTGATGAAATTGAAATGAATGATATTTAGGTTGCGAAGCTGGTTGGAATGATGATACAGGACCTACCACCTAGTCTGAACAAACATTCACAAGACACCTACTAGCCCAGCAGTGTATGTCAGTGGAGGTTTGCATTCTGGTGGACCTGCTGGCCTTCTTGTCTGGTGGATGGGTATCCAGCTTCGAGTCAGCTTTGCAGTGGGCATTTCATGCAAGGGACAGCTGGCTGTTTTTTTTTATGTCAGAGAGAGGAACTCTGCAGCTTCAGAGATGGCACATCTGCTTACTAATAAATGTTTTTGGTTTTGGTGGAAGGTGGTCTGAGATTTCTATGATTGAAAATGACCCCTTGGAAGTAAGACATCCTTTAGTATTGGAGGTTTCCAATATTCACCAAAAAGAACTTGACATTTGTTAAAAAGCCAAACTAACTGGTTCATAACACCTTAGTTTTATAGATATGTACATTCCTGGCTGCTTCCATAGGTATCAGAAAGTCACTGAGAGCCAGACTCCAGAGAACAACGTGGGTAAAAAATTGACCTAGCACATTTTAAGTCTTCAGAAAATCCAGCAGAGTCTTTTAAACTCTGTAAGTGATGGTGATAATATTTTCCTAATCAGAAACAATTGAAAAACTAAAGAAAAGAAACAACTATATTACTCTTCCCCTTTTTCAAGGTTACATTCCCCTTGGGTGTCTCTTACTGTGTTTTCAAACCTTTCCCTCGACCCACCAGCACTATCTTCAGACTAATTATTATATGTACATGTTCACAAGCAAAATAGTGACACATTTGTTTGGTGTTTTATGAAACAAAAAGCCCAGTGTTTGCAAATCCTGTGCAATACATTGCTCTTTAGAAATTAGCTAGACATGAATTATATCTTAGCCAGTACATCCAGTGTGTGTTTTATCCATAAGTTGCCATATTAATAATGATCCTGTGTAGGCATCCTCTTCAACTGTTACATATTCTTTCCCTGAAATCTTGCTGTGCTTGGCAGCAAATATGTAAAAAAGCTTTTGTTCTAAAAAAGCCATTCGTTGAGTAGGAGTGTGAATTCAAATGTTAAGGTCACCAAGGGATCCCACGGTTGTTTAGCTTAGTAAGAACTGTGTGACATCACACCTTTGTTAAATATCTTAGGGAAAAAAAAGAGGAAGAGAAGAAGAGGCTGACACTTGCTGCCTCTAAGTGCTGAATGAACCTTTGTGTTCTCTGTCTAAATTCTCTCTCTTTCCCCACCTCCAGCAAAGGAGCTTTTCCCAGCATATTAATCTTATGTTATATAAAAATGGAACTCATTTATCTCTGAAGTATAAATCACTGACTATTTCACAAAGATTTTCCTCTCTTTTAATATGCTTTTTCTAGAACACTATTGAGACAGATGTTAACTTTATTCTTAAAAAGGAACTTGTGGAGTTCTTGTATTGTGGTAAAAATGCATAACGTAAAATTTACTATCGTAATCATTTCTAAATGTACAGCTCGGTGATGCTAAGTATATTCACATTGTTATGTGGTCAATCCCCAAAACTTTTTCATCTTGTAAAACTGGAACTCTATGCTCATTAAACAATAACTTTTCATTTCCCTCTCCCCTGGCTCCTGTTAATCACCATTCTACTTCTATCTGTATGAATTCAACTGTTCTAGATATGTCATTTAAATTGAATCATACAGTATTTGTGTCTTTTGTGACTAGCTTATTTTGCTTAGCATTATGTCCTCAAGGTTCATGCATTTTGTAACATGTGTTAGAATTTCCTTCCCTTTTAAGACTGAATAATAATATTCCACTGTCTGTGTGTGTGTGCATGTGTGTAAATGTGTGAATCTCACATTTTATTTATCCATTCATCTGTCAGTGGACACTTGGCTTGATTTCACATCTTAGCTATTATGAATAGTGATATTTGGAACATGAACGTGGAAATATCTCTCTTTGAGACTCAACTTTCAATACTTTTGTATGTGTACCCAAAAATGGAATTGCTGGATCATATGGTAATTCTATTTTTAACTTATGAAGAACTGACATGCTGTAGCAGCTATACCATTTTACATTTCCACCAATAATTTACAAACATTCCAATTTCTGTACAGCCTTGCCAACACGTGTTATCTTCTGTTTTGTTTATTTTAAATAGTAATTATGCTAATGAGTGTGAGGTGATATCACATTATGGTTTTAATTTGCATTTTCCTAATGATTAGTGTTGTTAAGCATCTTTCCATATTTGTTAGGCATGCGTATCTTTGGATAAATGTCTAAGTCTTTGCCCATTTTTCAGTCAGGACATTTTGTTGTTGTTGTCATTGAGTTATAAGAGTTCTTTATATGTTTTGGATAGTAACCCCTTATCAGATATATGACTTCAGAATATATTCTCTCATTCTGTAGTTTGCCTTTTCACTCCTTTGATGAAAAGAATTTTTAAAGTTTGATGTAGTACAATTTATTTATTTTTACTTTTGTTGCATATGCTTTTTGTGTTCTATCCAAGACATGCTAGACAAATCAATATCATGAACTTTTCCCCTATATTTCCTTCTAAGAGTTTTATAGTTTTAGGTTTAGGTCTTTGATGCATTTTGCATTGATTTTTTTTTTGTGTGGTATAACGTAAATGCGTAACTTTATTCTTTTACACGTAGATGTCCAGTTTTCACAATATCATTTTTTGAAGAGGCTGTTCTTGGGTTTAGGGAACCTATATTAGTTCCTTAGGCTGCCATAACAAAATACTACAGAATGAGTGGCTTAAACAACAGATATTTATTTTTCTCATGGTTCTGGAAGGTGGAAGTCTGAGTTTTCCATTGTATTTCATTGGTCTATATATCTGGTTTTTGTATTTGTTTTACTATAATAAATTTATCATTATTATTTTTGGACTTCTCAGGAGTTCCTGCTACTAGATAATAAGTCTTGCTTTATGTTTTCAAAATACATTTTTAAATAAAAGTTTTAAACTTTATAACTGTATAACTGTGTTTCAGCATAATTTCCACTTCGACCTAGTTATTTTTTATGTTAATCTTATTTCTCAACATTATAGAAAGCATATTCTGGATTTTAAAAATTATATATACCCACTAGGGGTTTGGGGAGGAGGGAGAAGGGGAAAAAAGTAAAAAAAAAAAAAATGTTAAAAATATAAAACAAAATAAAAGTAAAAAATAAAATAAAAATAAAAACAAAAATTATATATACCTAAAGTTTTAAGACTTTCTTTAGATAGTACTTTTATTTTATTATTAAAATTCTACTTTACCTATAGCTTGTAAACAATCATTGTTCTCTCCCACTATGTAGAAATGAATTATATGAACTCAAAATAAATAAAAACCAGGTCACACAGTAGCTGGATATGAAATGACATTAGGCCCTTTCTCTTCTAGCCATCTGGTATCTGATACTGTGTAATCATAGAACTGTCAAAATAGAACAGGTGGAAAAAATGTGGGAGTGAAGGAAAGAGGACAAAAGAGAGTGCTCTGAAAGAAACTTCTGATTCTTACTAAGAAATAAGGTATACATTTATGGAGTACATATCTGTATTTCCTTTGCAGTTTCTATAGAGAAAATATTTTCATGTCATAAACTGGTGTTAGTAAACTAGAAAGAAATAGATTGTTGGGTAGAACAAGTGAGATGCTGGTTTTACTATAAAAACAAAATATCTTTTCAAAATTGTGTATCTTGTAAAGATAGCTATATTTAAAGTTATCAGTGTATGCACAACTAAACCTAGGTGCTAAAGCAGACCCCAGTCATAAAATTGATTTTTCAAACACCTGTGTCTTTATTAAAGTTCTCTCTTGGGAAATTTTAAGATGAAAATAGCATTGTCAGCTGAGCATGGCAGAAATAGCACCAGTGAGTACAGGTGTGGGAAGTTGCAAAGGCCAGAGTTCCATCCTTGCCCTGCCATTTAATAACTGTGGTGCCTTAAACTAGTTACCTAACTCTTCGAGCCTCCATTTCCTTACCCACTTACAACCTTGCAACAAAGAAATTATTTTCTTAAAGTATTTACCAAATGATAAGAATTAAAAATGAATAGTTACTATGGTTAAAGCAAAAACCTAAAATTCTGTATTTGTGCAAAATATATAGATATGTCACTGGGCAGGGGCTGTGCTTAACTTTCTATCTGTAGAGTTTGTACAGTTGTTCAGATCCTTTAAAAATATTTTTTCTTGGTATTTAGGATTATAGTAAGTTAGATATCTTTAAAAGTTGCTTAAATAATGTTGAACAAATACAATTTGCCTAGGATTCCACTGTCTTGCTAGATGTCCCTCCCTGAATATGAAACGGCATTTTGGTTGAGGAACCATATATATGACAATGGTCCCAAAAGGTCATAATGGCACTGAAGGATTTCTGTCACCTAGTGCTGTCACAGCTGTCATGTCATAGCACAATGCATTACTCATGTGTTTGTCATGATACTGGTGTAAACAAACCTACTGTGCTGCTAGTTGTATAAAAGTAGAGCACATACAATTATGTTCAGTTCATAATACTTGACATGATAATAGATAACTTACTGATTATACATATTTACTATGCTATACTATTAATGGTTATTTTAAAGTATACTCTTTTACTTATAAAAAAAGTTTGGTGTAAAACAGTATGTCATGTTACTCTGGCAGCAGTCTCATATATCTTGTGTATATCTTGTTTTTTGATTACCTCATTTTCTCTTGTGCTTGATTTAATATATTGTTTTGTTCAGCATGGCTCCTCAGTACAAATCTGCTGCTATTGTTGCTAGTAAGAGGCCACATCGAGTGACTGACTTGGAAATGAAATTAAAAGTGATCAGTGATGGTTATTGCTCACTAGTTAGGTATGCCCCATTCCACCTTAGCTATAATCTTGAAGAAAAAGAGAAATGTCATTGAAACTGTTAAAGGATCTGTTTCACTGAAGGCAATGAGACTAACAAAAATTTTAGAAGGGTCTATATCAGACATGGAGAAACTTCTAATGACCTGGATTGAAAACCAGACACTGAAGTGTATCTATCTCAGTACTACAACAGCTATAGCCAAAGCAAAATGTTTGTGATGTTGAAAGAAAAGGCTGGACTCAGTTATGATGCTAAATTTATTGTTAGCTCTGGGTGGTTTAAACGATTAAAAAATCATTATCCATAATGTGAAAGTGAGTGGTGAGTCTGAAAGTAAGATGTGAGGCAGCTAAAAAATAGTTGGGAACACTAGATAAGCTGATTGTGCAGGAAAATTATTTGCTGGAGCAAATATTCAATATGGATGGAATCTTTTTGTTCTGGAAATGGCTGCCTGAAAGGTCTTTCATCCATAAAGAGGCCAAGTCAGTGCCAGGTTTCCAGGCTTTTAAGGACAGGATAACAGCCTCAGTTGGGGGCAGTGTTGCAGGCTACAAATTGAAATCCTTCATGATCTGGCACAGTGAGAACCCCAGGGCGTTCAGGCATTTTAGTAAGCACACACTGCTGGTGTACTACAGAAGCAATAAGAGTTCATGGATGACCCAGCTCCTCTTCCAGATTGTCTTCTGAATTGCAATGCCAGTGAAATGGAGAAGTAGTATTGGAGAATAACATAACTTTCAGTGGTGTTTCTCCTTCCAAATGCCACCTTTTGCTCCACCAATTGATCAAGGAGTTATAGCAGCTTGTAAAGCCTACTTTGCCAGGCTACTGTTGAAACTGAGGGAGACACTAGGAAGACACTGATGCAATTCTAGAAGGATCACGACAATATGACTGCATCAAGAACCTTGCTTAGGCTTGAGGTGATGTCACCAAGGAGTGTATTTATGGCATCTAGAAGAAGATACTCAAGAGCTTTGTCTGTGACTTCAGAGGATTTGAAAGGATGAGGAGGCTGTAAAGATCAACAAGGTTGTGTTTGAGATGGCACATGGCCTTAATGTGGATGTGGATTAGGATGGCATTGTGGAGCTCCTAGAGGTGGTTTCTGAAGAATTGACTAATGAGTTGTTGGAAGTGGAACAGGAATGAATGGCTGGAGAAGGGGCCAGAGAAAAGGAAATGGCAGGAAAGGAAAAGAAGACCCCCCCAAAGAAATTCACAGTGAAGGGATTAGCAGAACTTTTGCAGACCTCAACAAACTCCTTAAAAAGTTTGAAAACATGGACACCAATACCGAAAGGTTTTCATTAATAGAGAGGAATATTCATGATATATTATCTCCTTACAAGCAAACCTGTGATAAAAAACAAATAATTAATCAAACAACCATGGACATGTTTCTGAAAAGAGTGAAACCTCCTCAAGAAGAGCCTCAGGCAGGTCCTTCAGGAGGAAGTGCAGAAGAAAGTCTTACTATATCATAGAAGATGACAGTTTCATGTTATTGTCCCTGAAGAACCTTCAATGGGACAAGATATGGAGGTGGGAGACAGTGATATTGATGATCCTGACCTTGTGTAGGCCTAGGCTAGTGTGTGTATTTGTGTCTTAGTTTTTAACAAATACCTTTAAAAAATAAAACAAAAATTTAAAAAGGGAAAAAGCAATAGAATAAAGATATAAAAAGAACATATTTTTGTGCAGCTGTATAGTGTGTTTGTATTTTAAGCTAAGTGTTAGTACAAAAGTGTCAAAAAATGTAAAAGGTTTATATAGTAAAAATGTTACAGTAAGCTATGGTTAATTTATTATTGAAGAAAGACAATTAAAAAAATAAATTTAGTGTAGTCTAAGTGTACAGTGTGTATAAAGTCTACAGTAGTGTGTAGTAATGGCCCAGGCCTTCACATTCTCTTACCACTCACTCACTGACGTGCCCAGAGGAACTTGCAGTCCTGCAAGCTCCCTTTGTCGTTAAGTGCCTTATACATGTGTATCTTTTATATCATATTTTTATTGTACCTCTTCAGTTTTTATTTATGTTTAGATATACAAATACCAGTGTATTACAGTAGCCTATAATAGGCTATGCCATATAGCCTAGGTGTGTAGTATGCTAGACTATCTGGGTTTGTGTAAGTATTCTTTGATGTTCTCACAATGAGGAAATTGCCTAATGATACATTTCTCGGATTGTATTCCTGTCATTAAGCAATGCATGACCCTGTGTTTTAATTACTTCCTAAGTCTGATGTACTTGCCCAGGGGGGCAGAATTTGAGGAGCCTATGTGTGTGGCTATGTGGCAGAGTTGTAAAAATTTGGAGCCAACTCCGAAGGTTACTGTTCACTTTGGGGGTGAGGGCTGGTGACTGTGTATTTGTGGTCCAAACAGATTATGAGTTCAATGGGCCCTTTGGAGCATTTGCGGGTACCATACTTTAGTGACATTTTTTCGGCTGGAGAGGAGTAATCATACCTCAAAACATTTTGTATAATGATCTAAATCATTGCAGATGTCTAAGTGTTGAATTCAAGTCAGCAGCATAAAAATATAAAATAATCCTGTCTGATAAAACGGCAGCCTGCACAGATTTTCCTGTTATATTTTGCGGGTGGCAGATCCAAGTTAGGAGCAATGTTTCATTGGGGCCTGTTTTACAAGTGTTACTGCTATTTTGATTAAATATGGCTTCATGAAAAAGTGTATGGGGACAGAAGAGATGAATTTAAACAGTTTATTTTTGATGAAAAGAAAGGGAATCATTCTTTTAAAATTTTTTTCTTATCTAAAGTTCCCTGTAAATGTCACTGATTGCAAATTATAGTAATTTGAGAATCTTGAATGTAGGCTATTGAGTACACATAAGTCTGTCATCTATATTATATAGCATTTTCAAAATAGAGCAAGAATCTTGACAGTTTTTTGGTAGAAAATAAAGTATGTGTATACATTTCTGAAAACATAATTGACCTGTTCCCTCCTTTGTTCCCCTTAGGGAACATTGTTTCAGTATCTTCCAAAGAAATTATAAAAGGAATGAGAAGTAAACTAAGTGGTTGGCCATAAACTGTTTCTGTAGGTACCACTAATTTTATTTTACTAGGTTAAGATCTTTCAAAATGGAAAATGAAAGTAAAATCTCATTTTCTACTCATTGTTTCTTTGGAGGACAATGATCATTTCTTAAGCATTTTTGCATTTCACTCTAAAAAATAAAAAGATCTAATAAGAAATCATTTATTCATTTAGAGGAAGGATATATACCCTGGGTTGTTTTTCTGGCCATGTCAGTATATTTCTGCTGATCTCTGCACATTCCCTTGCTCTGTTCCCATTATAAAACAATGGTTTTTATTTGTGATGTGACTGACCAGAGTTGGGGTACATTTTGCAGTGACAGAACAAAAAATTTAGGCCTTTGGCCTAAATGTGGACTGAACTTTTGACATTGACCGTATTAGTGTTTTAAACAATATGGAAACTATCAGAAGCTTACACTTAGAATTCTCTTAAACCACATGATGTGACAGATAACTCTATTTAAACACTCCAGTGATTAGAATATTCCTATTTATGAAATAAAATTTAAGAAAACAGCCCACTGTTAAATCAGTATTGGTGTCCTATTATCTTTTGAGATTAATACATTATTTAATTAACAACAATAATTATAATAATAGCAGCAGCAACAATGATAGCAAACACTTACTGTTTTTTATAGGTTAGTTTTATGTGCTGGGTTGTTTCTACTATTCCCACCCACAATTCATATTGAACTTCTAACAACTAGTACCTCAGCATGTCACTATATTTGAGAATCTCTAAAGAGGTAATTAAAGTTAAATGAAATCGTTGGGACGAACCCTAATCTAACACCTGGTGTCCATATATAAAGAGGAGATGGGAGAATACTATGTGAAGACCCAGGGAAAGGGCAGCTGGCTACAAGGCAAGGATAGAGAACTCAGAAGGAATCAGCCCTGCCAACACCTTGATTTTAGCCTCTAGAACTGTAAGAAAACAAATTTCTGTTGTTTAAGCCACCCAATCTGTTTAATTTTATTTTGTCAGTCCTAGTAAACTTATATAGACAGGTACCATGCTAAGTATTTTACATTTTTTGTTGCTTTATAATAATTTATGGTATACATACCATTATTATTTCTACTTTGCAAATGAAGGATCTTAGGATAATTTTTCAAGGGCTAGTGAGTAGGAAAGCCAGGATGAGAACCATTGCAATCAGGTTCTAGCATCCACATACTTACCCATGCAGACATATTGCCCCTCTATGCCATATCTCAGGTGTTACAGGCAATAGAAACACCACCTCCATCAGAGAAGTACTGTTACTGTTCTGATTTTTCTGTTTTCTTTTCACAGATGAATAATTTGAGACTCAGGAGTATCTTGTCTAAAATCACTCTGCCATAACTGCCTTAGTCAGAATCCAATGTCAGATGCGTGTGACCTCATTGTTCTAAATCATAACCATCAAATTATCCTGTCTTTATTTTTTTTAGTCTAGAGGAAAAGAACCATCTCTTAATTTATTTTTGAATCTTTATAGCCTGGCTGGCATAGTGCTTGAACAAAATTGAAATTGATAAAAATAGCCTACTTTCTTCTGCTTATTTAATGCAACATTTGAAACTTTATTATTCTTTATTACTTAGAACTAAAGGGAAAAAATATCTAAAAGGAAATCATAAACAACATAGTCACATCACCTTGATAAAGGCAATAGTTTATGGTATTGACCAGTGATATTGTATTTTTGTAATATTTACAAAAGGATCAGAATACATTATGGTAGAATAATGGTAGAATGGTAGAATGGTAGAATGATTTTCCTTGAAGTATTTGGTTAGTTTACTTTCTAATCTATTAGATTTTTATATTTTATGTCCAAAAAAAAGTAGTCAATGATGTTTCCTTTTAGCTTGCTCAGTAGAGGTTTTTTTGAAAAATCACTGAATAAAATAGAAGGAAAGCAATCAGAAAGTAATTTTAATTTAACCAAAGAAACACATAATGGGAGAAAAATTCAAATAACATAAAAGCAATTCTATGAGATCATTGAATGATCTATTTAAAGCCAGCACATTTACACAGCATATCTTTAAAAGTATTTTTTAACCATTCTGTTGTATTTTTAAGCCCATTATCATAATGGCAACAAACATGAAAATTCCAGGCAGACACAGAGAGATATAAATATAGATGGAAATATTTCAGTTACATTTGCTTTTCTGGTAAACTTCACTCTTTATAACCTGCCTGAAAACCATGAGGTTTGCAAATACTTATGCTTCAAAAAGAGACTTCACAACTTCCATGTGTTAAACTTTCTGTGCAGACACACCAGGTCCTTGGCCAGAACATATTTCCTCTTGAAAACATCTAACAGAATTGTTTGCTTTTTCTAACTCACTACTTGTTAGAAGCAGCAAATTAAAGGAAGACTTGGAGTATTACTAAATGCAAATACATTGTTAGCAACAAATAGAACTTCAACTTAGGAAGAGATTTTAAGTAAATTTAAAAACATCAGTTAATGTCAAGCAGCAGGGAGGTAGGAGTATAGAAAGAGTGTGGCTTTTAGAGATAAACAGTCCTGTGTACAAAATCTCCATCTACCACTTGTTGATTAGCTCTATAACCCTAGGTAAGCTATTTAAAATCTTAGCATCTGTTTTATCATGTGTAAGATGAAAAATATATAATCTAATCTGTAGAGTGGTTGTAAGGATTAAATGAAATAATTTGTGCAAAATGCCTGGTCAACTTTTGTTTTGTTCCCAGGCCTAAAAGCACACCTCTGTGTATATGTCAATAGCTTTCACAACTTAATGGCTCCTAAAGTAGTTCATGCTCATAATGATGACTGATACTGGATTGTTATGACAATATTAAAGCTATAGCCAATATATTGTACTTAAGATTTTATGCCAATATATAATTCATATTAGAAGAACACATTAAAATGATTATTGATTAAGTCATTCCTAGAATGGGCTACCTGGTCTGTTTTTCTCTTTGGTGCTTAATACCACTTTGGAGATTTTTACGCCACACAGTCCTTTTTCTAGGACCCAAGATGATAGAGCAGTCCAAATCTCAAATGTTGCTGAGCCACCAACACTAGAGAAACAAGAGCTCTGGAGAGTCTCTCACTCGCAATTAGATGCTTTAGCCTGGAAGTGACACTCTGCTTCCACTCACAAATGCATCATTGTCATATGGCCTCAGCCAGCCACAAGGAGACAGAATGTACAATCTTGCCCTCTGCCTGGAAGGTGGAAGACTGGAAATCTTTGGAGAACAGCTATATGACTAAATTCAAAACAGTTTTATGTATAAACCAAGTTGCCAATTTATAAGGAGAACATTCAGGATGGATCAGGTTAGATACTAAGTAACATCCATCTATGAAATTTTTTTTCCTTTGTCATATATTTACAATGGGGAATATCTATTTTTAGTTTTTGGATTGTTCATATTGGCTTTCCAGTGAACACTCTTACTGGTATCAGAGCTGAGAAGCCAAAATTAGAAAGTTGCTTGGTGGGTGTAAAATCAGGTCACAGGGAATGGGTGATTTAGCAGAATGATTAATCCATATTTTGGTAAAGTTTAATGAACTATCTTTGCTTCTGAGCAAAGATCACTTCTCTGGGAGTAGTAATTCTAGACTTAGCATCTCTCCTGACATATCATGGTGAATGGTAAATAATCATTGCCAAATTTTATATTTCAGATTTCTGTTTTTACTCTCTTCAATTTGCCTCATCATTTTTAGACAGGCTTCTTTCAAGTTTATTAATACCTTTGATAAGGCTTTATTCAAGCTATTTATGCTTTTGTGTTTTCTCTTTAGTTTATTGAGGTATAATTAATAAATAAAATTGTAATATATTTAATATGTATGATATGATGATTTGATTTTGTATGCATTGTGAAAGGATTTCCACTATTGAGGTAATTAACACATACATCACTTAATATGTTTACTTTTTTTTTTTTTGGTGAGAACAATTAACTTCTGCTCTTTTAGCAAATTCCAGTTATACAATAATACAGTCTTTATTTATTGTATAACTGGACCTTATTTCTCTTATAACTGAAATTTTGTACCTTACTAACCTCTTCCTACCCACCCCTCTAGACTATCCTCTACCGCACCAACCAGTATTCTCTGTTTGTATGAGACTCTTTTTTTTTTTTTTTAAGATTTCACATATAAGTAAAACCATGCAGTATTCAGTATTAGTTTTTCTTTATTTGGCATATTCATTCATATTGTAAATGATATCCTTTTTAAAGGCTGCATGTGTGTGGTATCTCACATTTTCTTTATCCATTCATATGTTGACAGAGACAGGTTGTTTTCATGATTACAGGAGTATGGATATCTCTTTGAGATATGATTTACTTTTATTTGGATATATATGCCCATAAGTGGGATTGCTAGATCCTAAAGTAGTTCTGTTTTTTGAGAAATCTTCATACTGTTTTCTGCAGTGGCTATACCAATTTGCATTCCCACCAATGGTGCACAAGGGTTTTCTGTTCTCCACATTTTTGCCAGCATTTTCTACTCTTTGTTTTTTTTTGATAATTGACATCCTAAAAGGTGTGAGGTGGTATGTCTCATTGTGGTTTTAATTTGCATGTCCCTAATGATTAGTGATATGGAGAACCTTTTTATGTACCTGCTGCCCATTTATGTGTCTTCTTTGGAAAACAAAAATGTATATTTAGGATCTTTGCTTATTTTTCAATTGGATTATGTGTTTTTTGCCATTGAGCTGTATGAGTTCCTTTTATATTTTAGCTATTAACCCCTTATGTGATAATGTGGTTTGCAAATATTTTTCCCCATTCCATAAGTTGTCTTCATTTTATTGATAATTTCCTTTGTTGTGCAGAAGGTTTTTAGTTTGATACAGTCGCACTTGTTTATTTTAGCTTTTGCTGCCTTTGTTTTTGATGTCAGATCAAAAAAAAAAAAATCCTTGCCAAGACCAATGTCAAGGGGCTCACCCCATCCTGCTTTTTTAATTGTTTACTGTTTTGTTTCGTTTCGATCAAGGTATATTTTACTTTAAAGTTGGCTCCTGCGTATATCTGATCTCATTCTTCATGTTTGGCTTAACTACCTTAATTTAGGGTTGGGAGTTTTCTCTGTTTGAGAGATATGAAAATATTAAATAGGTTTTTAAAAATCTCACATGTTGTATCTCTTCACTAGGTTATGGGTACTGAAAACATTTGGTTGAAGAGGATTCTTTGGTCTGATCTGGGTTTCAGTAATGATGAGGCAAATTCAAAAGGGAGTGTTAACTGTACATAAGCTTCATATTTGCTATATCAGGACTATAATGGGGACAGATCAGCAATGTACCCGTATCTTGTGTTCAGATAATGATGGTATTATTAGTCACTAGAATTGTCAACTCAGAAGAAGCAGAGGTAGTATAATTTTAGAGCAGAAAGGGCCTTATCACTCAGAATTATTATGAACATTTTAATGTTCATGACTATGATCAATAGAGGCCAAAAGACATGCTGATTAAACACATTTTATTTTGAAAAACAAATTAAATTTAACTTATCACATTTAATGATATGCTTGTTGAAGAAATATTGAAAGAATGTTCCTTCTTTTATAATCCCAGAGATGAAATCAGATCCAAAAAGGAACTCAGTACTTACAAGGTCAGTATTAATTGATATGTTTCCAAAAAAGTTCTCAACGTAAGTGTATGAGAAAAAAGTTTCAACATTTTATTGAACAAAAATATACAAACTGCTCTCTTGGGAGCTGATTGTCCTTGACTAGGGAAAAAAAATTCAAGGATAGAATGATCTGTATTCAGCTTCCCCACTGATGCTGGGTCTTGAGATGTGGGATATGACAGAACATTGCTAGTAGGAGTGCCTTTCTTGAGGCCCACCAACTGAAGCACCGTATTAAAGGGCAAGCTTCGGCCTTTGTGCTTGAAATTTCCTGGGGTAGGTGGTCAGAATGTTTGTCTTACTCCTTACTAAAATTGTCATGATGGGGGTTATGAGGAAAGTTACTGTGTGGTGGCAGCTAAAACAGTGTCAGTACTAGTTTTTATGTTTCTAAAAACGTTCTCCATGTCAATGTACAAAAAGAAAGTTTCAGTATATCATTGAGCAAATACTTATATATTGCTTCAGGGATTTGATTGTTCTTGGCTAGGGAAAAAATTTCTCAGGAAGAATTATTTATTTACTCTTGGAGTCTCTTGTTTCCAACAGTTCTAGAAACAACTTAATGTGAGGTTAATACCGGATTAGTTATTCATTGGCCACGATTTCCACCTTTAGGAATTCAAGTTCATTACCCTGCCATGTCCTCTGAAGTGAGTAGAGCAGCAGCCTCTCAGATTTCCCTGTATTGTTTATAACAAACCACATTTTTAGCAGTTATCATTGTGAACTACCTTTCTGATGAGGCTGCCTGAAGAGAAGAAGCCTAAAGTTTGAACCAAAAACCAAAGCCTTGGGGTATGTTATCTTTCTACCTGTCTGTCTTCATAATGCCTTAGCCAGTGTGGTCTTGGTCTGGAATTATCTCAGGATGTAGTGAGCTTCACGGTCATTAATTCTACTCTAAAATTGATATCTCCCAAGTTTAAATTTGGGAATATTCATCCAACCAACATTTATTTAACACATTGTGCCAACTCCTACCTAGAATGTAGTGTAGCAATAAAAAAAAAACACACACACAAAGATATAACCATTTGTTGAGAGGGAGGGACAGACATCTAAGGAAATAATTATAATAAAACAATTTATTGGCAGGTTCAGAATTTTGAGGAAACCCAGAATAAATGAGATGTTGGGAAAGTGTCCTCTGAAGAGCTGATGAAATTGTTGGACCTTGAAGAAGAGCAGGTGTTTGTCAGTCACAAAAGGTGAGAGGTACATTATAGCAAAGAGCCTGGAGCTCTCAGTGAAGAGAAACAAGATCTGTGGGTTGGGAGTGGGAGTAGTTGGTGAGGAACAGGGGTAAGAACAGGAGATTCAGATCATGCCGTAAAGGCTCTGAATTCCATGGTGAGGACTTGGACTTTATTCTGTTGTCAGT
Source organism: Macroglossus sobrinus (assembly GCA_004027375.1). Lineage (NCBI taxonomy): Eukaryota > Metazoa > Chordata > Mammalia > Chiroptera > Pteropodidae > Macroglossus > Macroglossus sobrinus. The sequence goes on from PVKZ01001883.1 coordinate 152,748, forward strand.
GAGGGAGCCACTGAAGTTCTCAACCAGAAAAATGCCATGAACAGACCTTTTCTTCAGAAATAACCCTGAGTTGCATGGGGGGTAGATTGAAGATGGGGAAAAGAGCCTGAGCAACAAACACGGGTTCGGAGGCCATTTCAGTATTTCTGTGAGAGTCAGTGGAAATTTGGTAATCGGCTGCTTAGGATACTGAATTTGCAGGACCAGGTGACTAAGAAAGAAGATACATTCTTACATTTTTTTTCAGAAATTATTCTTGGAGTTTTTATTCTGTGGCAGGCACTGTTGTAGATGGTGGGGACACTGAAGTAAAAAACAATGTCTCTGCTTTCACAAAGTTTCATTCTAAGGTGAGAGACAGAAATAAGCCTACTAATGTACATCATCACATCACATCATGTGATGTTAAGTGCTATGAAGAAAAATAAAGCACTTGGCCGAAATGATGTTACGTAACTTCTAAACTTGAAGTTTCTGCTTTTGGCCTATGGAACACTGCCTGAGATGGCCATGTAAGGCAGCCAGTCTAGCAGATGGGAATATCTGACGGTGTCAAGTAGGGTGGCCAGATAAAATACAGGATCCCCAGTGGAATTTGAATTTCAGGAAAACAAAATGACAAAAGCCCCAGGGTATATTATGAATAAATATACTAAGAAGTATAATTATGTTCCATTTAAAGAAAAAAAATATTATCTGAAATTCAAATTTTCCCAAGTGTCCTATGTTTTTATTCATTAAAGCTGACAACCTTAGTGTAAAACCATTTTCTGTATAGGACTAGGAAGGCTCTGTCCATCCTGAAAGGTTATCTCTGAGTTCAGGGTCTCGTTCCTGCTTAGGAGTTTTGCTCCCTTCACATAGGGTTAAGTAAAATTCAAAATCACGGAGCCTCAGAGCCTCCGAGTTACCTTCCTACCTGGCTCCTTTTCTTGTAGGAGCTAGTCACACACTTTATTTGCATGACTTTTCTGCTTGGACATATTTAACCCCATAAAATATTACCTCTTAAATTCATTTCTACTAAGAGATGAATGAATGATAAAGTGTTATTTCCATCAAGGGCATTTCTACTGTAAATAAGTATCAAAATAATTGATTTCAAATTGTAGAATTTTAGAATTTCTTTGAGTTGTTATTATAGGTGGTCTTAGAGGTAAAAACTATTTTGTTCTCTTTAAGTTGAGCATTCTATGTTTGACTACTATAACCTCTCAGGGTACATGTAAATCTGTGTAGTTCAGGCTCCAGAATCCTGGGGGATTGTTAGGGGACAGGAGTTACTCTAAATTGTTCAAGACTCTTTATCCCATGAGCAGAGAGGAAAAACAGACTGTGATTAACTAAAAATAAACACACTTGTGGAGTGCCTTCCTTTTGTTAGTGTTCCTTCTGCTAAGTGTTCTCACATGTCATTCTTGGAAAAAGTCCTCTGAGGTGGATTATATTATGTCCAGGCTTTAGATGAAGCAATTGAAATTCAGAGAGATGGTAAATGGCAGAGCTGTGATTCAAACTCAGGGTTTTTTGACTGCGAGGCTGGTGATCTTTCTGTTACTCCATGGTGGCCATCCACCTCCACAGCCCCCTCTTGGGAAGCCCCAGGTTCCCCCCGAAGCTGTTCAGGATATGGGCCTCTGGTGTGGTTGGTAGGTAGTAAATGCCCTGTGGTTAAATGACTTTTGATTGCAAAGTTTTGAGAAAAAGCAGACTACTTCAGTGTCAGAGATGGTAAAGTGATTCAGAATCATATGCTGTTGGGCAACCATATTTGGTTGCAAATTTTTCTTTTCCAGAAGTTCTAAAGCCATGGTAGAGGGTAAATGTGACACCACCATTGAGATCTATTTCCAAGGCTATTTGTAGTTAAAGGGGAAGTGAAGCAAAATTGTGATGTAAAGGAACTTCGTCTTTGGTGCCCTCTCACTGACCGTTTAAGCCAGCTTCTTCTTCCTTAGCCCTGAAGTTACCAGCTAGTGTTTAGAAAGAACTGGAAAGATTGCTCTACAGTCGTGTTAGCTTATAAGTGCTCAAAATGGAACCTCTCCTTAGGATATGAGAACTTTAATGGGGGTTATATTAAAAAGAAATAAAGAGTTGAATTTCTAAATTGTGTCATCTTAGTAGGTCAATGCAAGGGTTCTTTTTGGGCTGGAAACCACTGGAATCATGCTCCTTAGGCAGCACCAGAGAAGAATGATTTTGAATTAGAATTAGATAACTTTATACTAAGTGTTGGTTAGTATTATTTAATTAGTAAGTCGAAGGCAAGGCCCCCTAACTTAAAGTTGTGGAAATATGCGAAAATCAGCAGCAAAATTTAAAATTTGTACTTAAATGCTATAAAGAACAGATAAATACTAGGATCAACATTTGGTCTGTGAGAAAGAGAAGGAAGACATAATTTCTCATATAAAATAGGAATTGGGTTGATATTTTTCATTTTTATGAAATAAACAATTGAGAAAAGACAAAAATAAATAGTATTTGGTACAGAAAGCATTAATGAGACATTTTAATGTTGGATTTTTAGTTATAAAAATTGTCTGGAGATACTGGATTTGCTACTGTACACTTATCACTTAGACTGGGAGATGGTGTGACATAGTAGAAACAGTCTAGTTTTGGAGTCAGACAGACCTGGATTTTGTTCTTTTCACATGTCAATTATGTAATCCCTTTGAACCTCAATTTCCTCTTCTGTAAAATGAGAACAATAACACAGAACTGAATTATTTTAAGACTAGTCTAAGAACTAAATGAGATGCTATTTATAAAATACCTAGTAAATGTATATATGACTTCAGTGATATTTTTTATACTTTTTTTTCTTTTAATAAAAAATTTGTGAATAATTCTGCTTAAACATAACTGATTAATTATAGTTCTTAGATCAAAGCTATGCCTTCTAGCAGTGCAGTAACAGTAAAAAGGCTAGAAATGAACAATGTACACATAAAATTAAAAAGACAATTATGGAGAAAAATTTGATCACATTGTGTTTTTACATGTCTCTTCTAAGTATTTAGGAGGAATAAATTCTATGGACTTTAAGTGAATAACTAATAGACCGAACTGTTTATATTCCCAAATTTGAACTCCCTACATAAATTTTAATTCCCTGCGGTTAGCAAATATATAAAATATTATCTATTGTAACATATTGTTTATTGTATATACTGTTGTATAGACTAACATACCATTATATAACAGTACATATAGCTATATGTAGATATATTTCTATATAGTTAGCTGATATATAAAGTAAATAAACCTCATTTTTATTGGCAGCAGGGATTCATGAAGTATTAATAGCAATAATGATAACCTGTTTCCTGAATGGAGGAAACTTTTTTGGAATTGTAAATTTGGTCAAAGTTCTGATAAATTAAAATTTTGCAAATGCAAATTAACAGAACGGGGCAGATGGAAGAGCTGCATTTGATATATGATTAACAGTACATGGCTAATCATGAAATATATTCCAAGATATTAGGAACCACTGAACTGTCTTCATAGTTATTTTCTGGCTTCTAAAATCTTCTGTTTTAGAAGTAACAGTAAGGAGGTTGGCTGGATAAGAGCATGATAGGAATTGAAGGCTTAACCATATAAGACTTTTAGGTCCTTTTGATAATTTTGCCTTTTACTCATCATCTGACATGTTTTAAAAGAATCATTTTGGGTACTGTATTGAGAACAGACTATAGGGAATAAGAACGGAAACAAGAATTATAGTTAGGAGGTTATAATAATAATCAAGTGAGCATTAAATGATGGGTCCTTAGTCCAGGGTGGTGGTATTTCAGGCTGTAATAGATCCTGAGTTTATTTTGAAGATAGGGCTAATAGGATTTCTTGATGGATTGAATGGGAGAGTGTAAAAAAGGAGAGGAATCAAAGGTAACTATAGATTTCTGCCTTCAGTAACTCTTATTGGCAGCAGGTATTAATGAAGTATTAATAGCAATAATGATAACCTATTTCTTGAATGGTGGTAACTTTTTCGGAATTGTATACTGTACCAAACTGAACAAAGGATATTGCACTGAGATGGGGAAGTCTGTGGAGAGGCAAGCTTTTGAAGGATGAGTTTGAGGAATAAGGAATTTGGTTTTAGTCATATTAAGTTTGAGATGGTTATTGAAATATCAGGTGGTAAGTCAAGAGGCAGATGGATCAATAAATCTGGAGTTCAAGGACTGGAGGGAGAAATTTAAAACTGTCAGTGAAACAAGCCATGAAACTAAATGAGATCACTCAAAGAATGAGAAAAGCTCTTAGGGTTTCTGAGTTGTCCAATATTTGGAAGCTGGGAAGAGTAAGAGGAACCCCCAAAGGAGATAGGGAAGAAGTAGCCAGTGAGGAAGGAGAAGAATCAAGGAAGAATTTTGTCCTAAGACGAAGTGAAAATGTATCTTAGGAAGCGGGGAGAGATCAGCCATGTCATATGTTGTTGGTCAGCAATGTGGAAATCATTGGTTGTCTTGATGAGTTGTTTCAGTGGAGGGACAGAGACAAACAGGCTCACCATTAACCTTTGTAGGCTCTACAACAAGGGCACAATATGAGGATCATGCACCATGTACCTAAATTTTAAAAATTACTAATCAAGATAGCAAATAGTAGATATCTTATGACTAGAAGGCAGTAAAGATGAGAAAAAGGCCAAGAAAATAGCAGGAACATTGTCTTAGTGTAGCCTAACGACCGAACCAGTGCCAGCAACCACTCCCACACACCCGAGCTTGCCAGAGAAGAGAAGGACCAGTTCCTGTTTTCCCATATCACACCAGGAAACATGCAGGGGCCTGGCAGTCTCTGGAGCAGGCAGTGTGGGTCTACGCTCTTCCTTTCCTTAGAGTACAAGCATTGAGGGCAACTTGTTAGTGGGATACAGGCTGCTTAGCGTTAGGGGTGCCAGATGTCACAGAAGTCTTCTGGGAACAGAGCTGCCTAGAGAGGCTCATGAGATGGAGAAAGCCATGTCTCGAGTGAGCTCCTTGTCACTTTTGCGCTACCCTGATCTTGCATTAGGAGATTTTCTATTACTTGAAGCTGAATGAATTCTAACTGATGGATAGGCATTCAATAATTATTTATGAAATGGCTGAATGAATAAGCAAACATTACTCTGATATAACATACAGCCATTAATAATGGTGAATCAGAGCTAGAAAATGATGTTTATTATGATTTTATTTATGTATGTATGTTTTTATACGTTTTTATCTGTGTTTTATGTATATTTATATATATGTATATGTGTGTATATATATATTTAGTACATGTCTAGAATATGCGCATATGCATATAATGTGTTTATCCTTTTTCACCCAGTGTAGTACTTTGCTATTAGTAAACACCTAAATGCTTATTGCATAATAGAATACTAAAATACCAATTCAGAATCTTAATCTAAGAAGGCGAATAGATGTGGATCCTCATATCGATCACTGGGTTCCCTCCAAATTTTAATTTTTCCAGTTTGTTGTAGACAACTTTTCCTTTAAGGCCCCAAATATTTATTTCAAGGCTTCTTTCCAAATTCTTGTTAAAAACTCTCATCTAATTTTGCATTTTCTCTACCAGTGTTCCTTAAGTGCTTCAGGAAATACTTACTGGTTTCCTAAATCCACTGAGATTTGTGCTTGCCAGGGCCGATGATGGCTCTGGACACTTTTGTTCTGTGCATCTTGCTGCCTCCTAATAGCCCCTCTATGCTGCTGCAGCATCCCATTCTCCGATCTTAATTCTTAATGTCCAACTGACATTGAATTGTGGTTTTCACATAGCTTTCCTTAATAAATCTTAAGGACACCCCAGGAAGTGCAATGCAGAGAACTTAACACTGGCTCAGTAGTCACTGCTCTAGGTCAGGCTTCTTCAGAGATTGCCCCCTACTGAGTGTGCTTCTCCTGAGGCCCTGCAGGTTGCCGGGGGCAGCTTCTCTTGCCCTAACCAGAGTCTCATTTAGATTTCCCTTTCTTTTCCTTCTTCTTTGGGCCATAGCAGAGCTCCAAAGCTTTCTGTCTTTAGCCTCGTTCAAAGAAAGGAAAACATCAACACAAATAGCCAAAGAAATAAAGTAGAATAAACAACCCTATAATTGTCCTTGATTGGGCCATTAGGCCCCAAACGAAGGCTGCCTTTTCTCTCATGGCACAGATGGATTAAGGATTTAGTCTGAAACATTTGTATTTAGACTTCATTGCAACAGACTTTCCTCTGCATTCCTTTTCCTTTGTTCATTGAACAAATATTTATTGAGTATATTGTTTGTGCCAGACACTCTACCAAGTATTTGAGATAAAGTGGTAAATAACAGATACAGTTTCTGTACTCACAGAACATACATTTTTATAATTAGAAGGCTCTACATAGTAATTCCTTCTAGATAAGTTAGAGAGTTGACCCAAGAACCAGGACCAGTTTTCACTCTAAAATGCAGAAACTGCTTACCATCTTCTTAACAGCAATTTCCCAGCTTCCTCAGGTCTAGACACTGTCTCTAGCAATAGAAAATGGTGCCTTGCTGCATTAGTAATGCTTGTGGGGTAAATCTCTGAATTGTGTCAGTAATAAATAATTTAGTCTAAGTAAAGTATTTTTTCTAGTCCAAAGTCCAAGGACAGAATGCATCAGAACCACTTGGGAGCTTACACACACACACACACACACCCCACACAACACCGCGCATGCAAATTTCTTTCCTCCCACCTCCTACCTCCACACATGACAAAACCATTCTGCTGAATTTTCAGAAGGAGGGAGTATTAGGCATGTGAAGGCAAGAAATCTGTTATATTAAAAAGTGACTGGAAATCCCAGTCATCTTCCAATCTGGACACTAATCAGAGATTAGTTAACATTGGGAATTTGGAGAACTTTGTTAGAAGGATGATGGCCATATTCTCTATGATAATATGTAGGGGCACTGTGAACCTTGAGATCTCATCTCTCCATAATTGTAATGCTGTCCCCACTGCAAAACATAATTCAGATATAATTACCATAACTTTCCCAAGTATGTAACCTTGCTTTCTTCCCCATGCCCATGGTGGAGGTAAGTGTCCTTTCACTGAAGGTGTAGGAAAATCTTACATATGATGCAGCATAGGAATTCCAGAAGTTGTGATTTTTGTGTATGTTACATATTCCTGTATTTGCTAGAATGTAAGCTCTTTTTTCCAGTTGGTATTTCTTCCCCATCTTTGGGAAAAACCACCTCTGGACACAGAAAGAAAAGATTCCACCCCTTTATACTTTCTCTTTGTCAAGCATGAGGATTTGTCTGGATTCTAAGGCTCCCTCTGCCTAGGCTCTAGTCCCAAAAGCAGGAGAGAGAGTTTGATTCTCCAGCAAGAACCTAAAAAGCAAGCACACATTGCCAGAACTGAGGCCTTATTTTTTGCCCTGGAGACAACATATTAAGAAAGTGCAGTCCTGTTGGATACAGGTCTTGGATCAAATTCTTGGCCTAAAAATAACTCAGGCATGACTGGGTTGTGGAGCATCTGATTTCTTTCTGGGCCTGGCTTATTTCAGGAGTTACCTCATTAGCTGTGCATGGTTCAGTCTTAGCAATTCTGATGATGGCACCAGTTGTAGTTAAATTTCTTTTTATTTTTCTAATTTAAAATGTTTTAATTACAACATACAGAAGATAATATAACAGATGATTATTTTTTCATCACCAAGATCTAAAAATTATTTTAGTTTACCGTCTTTTTTTTTGAATGAAAAGAATTATAGTTACAGCTAAAGAAACCTTTATCCCGAGCCTATTCTATTTCCTTAGTCTCAGCAAAAGCCACTATTCCAAACATGTGAATACCGTTTTTATTTTCACTATGTATGTTATATATTCATAAACTATGTCTAAATTTGTTGTCTTAAAGTTTATATAAATAGTAGTTTACAAAGTTAAATTTAACTAGCTCTTCATGAATTTATATTAATATATTTTTAAAGCATAACATTTAATTTTTAAAAAGTCTCCTATTAAAAGAATGGGAGAATAGTGTTGATTTTGCCATCACATAGAGTACTATACATTCAGTTTAATGGGACCAGACTATATTAAGGATGCTCATTTTCTAAAATAAATAAAATTACACACAATATTATATTTGCATATTTAAAAACAATTGAATGCAAGGGGAGAAAATTCTATCCTTAAAAAAGCAATAAAGAAAAATACATTTTTTTTTTTTTTGCTATTGACTGATCACATGGCTAAGACATGATGATATCTGTAAACAGTTGGGAAAGTGCTTCATAAGAAAGTGCCTCATAAGTTAGCAAATAGAGATTTGAATTTGGGAAATCCAAAATGCATATTTGGAAAAACCCATCATCATGGAGCAGTTGCAGTTGCTTCATGATCTTATTAGATTGCAAAACTTGAAGCAGAATAGTCACATATAATGTCTTTACCACCGGGAAAATTTTATTACTCTCAGATGTAGGAGCATTTTGGTGATATAAAAAGTAGATAAAATAATGCTGCAATAATTTAGAAATACTTTCATGAAGAATGAGAAAGACTAGACCAACGGTTTGACTTATTCTGTTTCCTCTTCATCTTTTTTTCTGATTTCAAAATCTGTATATATTTCTTATAGAAGATATAGAAAATTATGAAGAGGAAATAAATTGCTCACAATTCTTTTATCCTAAAATAACCACCAATTTTTTCAGTTAACTTTATGAATGTACACTTATGTAGCTATTCTTTTGCAAATTCATTTACTTTTGTAGTTTTAAAATTATAAAAAAGATTATTATCAAAAATTTAAACACAAACACACACATGCATTATGAAGTCTGTTTTTGACTACCACATCTCATGTAAATTTTAATCCACTGTTTCATACATTGTTTGGTATATATTCTTCCAGAAGTAGTCTAGGCAAGCATTTTTAAAATAATGGTTATCCTATTATATTCTTCTGCTTTTTCATTTGTTCACATAATAATTGTGGTAGATTGTAACTTTGGTGACTCCCAATTAATCGTGCTTCCTAGAATTCACACCCTTCTGTACTATATTTTCACTTTGTGTCTGGATTTGCCCATGTGCCTTGTTTTTGGCCAATGGGACATGAGAGAACTTGATAGAACCCAGAGGCTAGTAAAACTTGCATAGCGGAGCTTGTCCTTTTGGTTCACTCTCTCTTAGAACCTAGCTACCATGTTCTAAGGAAGCGATCTAGACTTCTGGATGCTTCATGGAAGGAAACCAAAGTGTTCCAGATGACAGCACCAAAGGACAGATGTGTGAGTGCAGTCTTTTTGGATGTTTTAGTCCTAGTTCACTGCCAGTGGAATGCAGTGTTACAAGTGGCCCCAGCCAATGCCAGAAGGAGCAAAAGAGCTCTAATTAATGTACAGCAACCTGAGAAAATATAAATAACTACTTTATATTTGAATGATTTGTTATGTAGCAGTCAAAACTGAAATGATATCAGTTCATTTTCATCGACTTAGTGTGCAATTATGTGAATATACAACCATTTATTTAGTTCCTACCTAATATTTTGCATTTTGTACCAATGATATTACAGTGGATGTTATATTTGCCACTAAAGCAAATATCTTAATGTAAAGATTTTCATGTATAATTCTGAATATGTTCTTAGAGTAAATTTTTAGTTACTTCTGAATCATAGACTAGTTAGGTTTTAAGGCTTTTGATAGATTTTGCCAAAATCTTTTTCATAATGGGCACACCAAAGATAAGAAAGGCCACATTTGATCAGTGACAGCTTGGGCTCTGGCCTGATTACCTTAACTTGGGTTGAAGAGATGGAACATAATTGTGGATAAAAAGCAAACGTCTTTTAAAATCTGCTGGAATGAGGAACCACCTAGAATAAAGAATTGTTGGAATTGAAATTTATGTATGGTAATGTCTGTTAAAAAGTTGAAAGGAGAGAGAGGTTGTGAATTTGTAGAATCCCTTTCAAAACAAATTTTCAATATCTAGTTTAGTTGAAGATATGCATCCCTTTTGATACAGAAATTTCAGTTTTAAGCATAGCCTGGGGAAATTCTTGTATGGACACAAGTACAAAAACATTTAGAACAGTATCCATTTGTCTATAGAAAAGTTATTAATACGATTGAATCATGATGTGGAAATGTTATTACAGATCGGTCTATATCAAGATGGATAAATCTTACAAATATAATGATCATCAAAAGAAAAAGAAAAACAGCAGAAGTGTTCATACTGTATGAACCATTTATGTTTAGTTTTGGAAACATGAAAAGACTATGATATATATTGCTTAAGAATGCATACAAATGGAGTAAAAGTATAAAAATACAAGAAAAAAAGGATCAAATTCAGAATAGTTTTGTTATGAGGGAGTGAGGGGCATGTGATTAGGGATCAGTTATCAGAGGCTTCTAAAGTTTTGGTAATGAGCCCTTTTTTTTTTTTACTAATATGATATTAATATTTTATAATAGCTAATGGTAAAGCTAGCCTGGATAAATGCAAATCTTTACACATCTCAGTGTCCTCAATATATTTTATGCAAATAGTTATTAAGAATAAAAATTCTAATTTTAAATGAAGAAAATTCCTGATATGCATCTTGGGTTGCAGTTTAATCACTGTCTGTCCAGGAAGGTATTGACAGTTGTCCCATGGAAGCTATTAAAGTTGCTATTCAAAGTTAAATGAAATTGCAGTTTATCAGAGCACCACTGAGAAACTAAGGGCATCTGTTCATGGCTCTTGATTAATGCCAAGCATGATTAACACAAGGGGGTTCATTACACTGTACATCATGTGGGTAATTTACCATGTCATTGTGGGTAATTTAACATGTCAATATGTCTGTACAGCCCTGAGTTTCAAAGTTGTATCTCTGATGCCACAGAGTTCTGCGCAGAAGCAGCCCTCTTAATTCTTTTGCTGTTTGTTTCCATTATGCATACTTATATTTATATAAATGTTAAGCATTTCATATAAATTTTTAATGTGTTTCAAGATAAAAATATATATTGGCTTTTAATGGGTTTTCCTCACACAATATGTAATAAAACTTATAAGGAGACTCTTCTTTGAAATTTTCTTTTCCCCTAATTTATGTTTTAAAATCTGACATGATTAATATGTTATTTCTTAAGTTGGGAGGTTAGTATCTGGGTATGTGTTGTATTATTTTACACATATTGTAAAATAATAAAAGACATGTTGGGGTGGGTAATTGGGGATGTGATGGGTGTTTCTTCTGTGGTGTAATATTTCTTTGTGCTGAAATGAGGAAAATAAAAGTAATGGTTGGGGAATCCCTTGTCATATGATCAAAATTCTTTGGTGTCTAGTCCCTGCTGACTGGTAGAGGAATCCCCAGTCTTTTGGAATATTTAGAATATTAAGAAAGTTTTCCAGTGGATAAGGCCTTTTCTCACTTCCTTTAAAGTATTTCCTAATGTCTCTATATCATGACAGTGCATTTTTGGGAGATAATGTATGGTTTATGTCTTTACCCACTGGAGGGCCATTCTTTCACCTTCCTATATAAGGAAGTGGTAGAAGGTAGTATGGTGTAGTGAGTAAAGCAGGTACTATGAAACTAGACCGTGTTTAAATCAGATCCTAGCTTCTCCTGCTTCAAATTCTATCAACTTGGGCAAGGGGTAAATTGCTCAACTTTCCAGATTTGTTCTGAGAATCAAATGGCCCTCTGGGCAGTGAGCAGTTTGTGGAGAGTCTTGTCAGTAGGCCATCGTTAGTAAAGGGCTCTCCATACAAGCAGAGCCAAAGCAGGAACCGAGATGCCTGCAGTGTAATTGATATCTGTAGTGATACAGTTGAATGATTGTATTTAAAAATACAAATTGAAAGTCATACATTGAAACCAAACTAGGGATTCTCAGGGTACTTGTTTTTTCCTGACTAAACATTGTATGTGGAGTCAGGCTACTCTGATCTTACTGTTGAATGAGCTGTTTCTTACCAAAGTTGAGGACTTTTTTCTCATATGTAACTGCACAATAGAGAGTTCTTTCTTTATATTAGGACCAATAAGAATATACGTTTTGGTATTTGTACCTTCTACTTGCAAATTGGTATTTATGATGAATATTTTCTTTTAACTAGAAAAATTATATCATTTAAATCCATCAGAATTTTAGATTTTAAGTGGTTTTAGAGGCCATTCTAAGCATGTTGTTGGCTCCTCGCTCTAGTTTGTCAAGACCTACCATGGAGAGTGGGTCCTGCTCACAGAAAGCCTTGATTGATTCATCCTCAACAATGTTCCTTTCCTGCCTTCCCTCTCTTAACCGTGGTGTGTGTAGAGACTTTATTCTCTAGTCATCATATTGTCTGTTCTCTTTCTGGTTTTAGGACTTTAGGGAAGAAAAGTTACTCTTTGGGAGGAATTTAGACTCTCATTACCTCATCTAAGCCTCTTCACCTTGTGCATCAGTTCACTCAGTGTCTCACGCTTCGCAGTACAAACTCCTTTGATTTTAATTGCCTTTTACAGGAAGAACTAGATAAACAGAAGTTTAATAGAACCCAAACAAGGTTAAGCTTCTTTTGTCTTAACAAATTTAAATGGCAATAAAGTTAAATTAACTGGCTTTTTACATCAGAACTGTTGCAGAACTAAAGCACTAACGCAAGCTGAGATAAGGCAGAGGAGAAAGCACCAAAAAAACAAAACACCAATCAGATAAAAAAAATTCCATTATTTTGATTTTCTTTCCAAAAATTTTGGAAGGCTAGCTTAATCCTATTTGGCTTATAAACAAAGGAAATACATGTTCACATCACATAGCACACACTTTTTCCATTTCTGTATCTTCTGGTTATTCTATCATTTGTGATCTATGTTTTCATTTTTCCTTGTTATTCTTTACATTTTATTTTATTAGCTAATGCTATGTCTTCTATTATGGTGAAAATTCCAGGGAAGGAAAAATAATCAGATGAAATTAAAGCAAAGTGGAAAGAAGGAATGACATAGTTGAGCAAAATAATAACTAAAAGTTTCACATATTTGATGTCAAAAATAATTGGCTTCATGTGAATATATTTTTCAAAAAAATTGAAAATAACTGTTTAAGTACATTAGTGAAAATATTGTTAAATATATCTTGAATAAATTTATCTTTTTTTACATTTAAATTTCAGTGAAATGTTTTCTTCATAACTTGAGGGAATATTTATGAATCTAAATTTCTTCTTAGGTGTTCCTGTGGAGTATCCACCACACTAAATGGGCTAAGGTGGTTACTTTTTTGGAATGCAGGTCTACTTGTTACAGATCATCTCTTTGTCCTTAGCTTTCTCTCCAATATTAATAAATGTTTCCTAATTGCAGAGACTAAAAAGAGACATGTAACTTTTCTAACAAAATGTACCTGGGATATTAAAGGACTCAGTAAATGTTAATTTCGAAGAGAGATGTTTTTTACAATTAGATGTAGAGTAATAGTAGGTTGATCTTGAGGATTCTTGTGTAACTAAAATATATGTGTTAGCATGGATTTTTTTAATATCTATTTTTCTTTGTTCTGTTTTTAGTTGTATACTTTTTCAATTAGTGAATGGGTGAAAGATAGGGGATATATTTCCATACGGAATTATAACAAAATTTTTAGAGTAGATTTTCCTAAATTGTGGAAGCTCCATGACAACACTAGATTACTACTCTACTGTTGCCAAAACTCACTGCCACAGTGACCCTCTGTTAACGCAGAAAGTATGCACAAAGTATGAGGGAACTTGGGTTAAATTAGATGTTGTTTTATGTGGTTCAAGGAAAAAGAAAAAACTTATTTCAAATTAAGGAACAATTTAGAGTTGAAAGTCCAGGAATTAGTTTCATATAACTTTATGTTTTGGGTTGTTTTTAATTGGAATTCCTTTTATAAGTAGTTAATTATTTGTGGTAGGAGTTAAACATCTTGCAGAAAATGAGAAATAGCCACAATGTCCAACAGTAAGGAAATGAGTAAATAACTTATCATATGTACATATGGTGGAATATTATTAAAATTAATTCATTTTAGACTAATGTTTACTAAATGGAAAATTCTCATAATGAAATAAAAAGTAGAAAATATAAAAATGGTAAATGGATTTGGATATCAGTTTAAGAAAATGAAATATGTATTACATGCAAAAAAACAAAGTAGTAGACAATACTTGATGGTGGTATTACTAGAGATTTTAATAGTTTATTTGTATTTTGTAAATTTTATAATATGTATTATATGTATATTATATCTAATATGTCTAGCCTAATATATGTACCAAGTATTTAATATATATGTGTTTTTAGTTATTTACACACATTATTGAGGGGATGCTTTAGAGAAATAGGCAGCTAACATCCACATTGCTGCTATTACTACTACTAATAATTCTTATTCAAAGTTATTACTCTGCTTAACACCTTGCATATGTTAATTAACTTAATCCTTCTAGCAGCCTGCTGGAGACAGTCCTCCACCGCTCTTTTGTACTACCATCTAGCTTGCTGGGAATACCCAGAATACAAGGCTCTGACAGCTTTTTATCCAGGTCAATTTTAAGGATTGTGTTTGTGGAGACAAGGTAATATTTTACTCTGGGACAAAGAGTAGGCTTGCTTACAGACTGTTATAAAACAGCAGTTTCTCAGGCCTAGTAGTCTTCTTTTTTAACACAATACTGTGTGTGTGTGTGCAGGCATTTATCTAGGTAAACATCCAGTGCCATTAGGACCTTGGGTTTAGAGAACTGAGGTAGCTATGCTGACACTGTGACTACTGCTTCTGCTGTAATAGTCTTTTGTCTCTAATGCAGGAGTCTTGTGTTTTCTGTTAGTATGCATGAAACAGTGGCAAGCAATTTTGTGAGCTTGCAAATGAGGTAGAATCTAAGACTCTTTATAGTCTTGAAAAATTCCATTATTATCCCCATTGTATAGATGAGAGAAGAGAGACACAGAGAGGTTAAGTTACTGTCTTGAGTTTATGTAGCTAGTGAGGGTGGAGTCCGATGTTAACCTGGTAAATGGGCTCTGGCGTCCAGGCTTTTAAGTAAGACCATCACTTCAGAGCAGCTGAAACTAGGTACCTTGAGAAGTCAAATGCTTACCTCTGCCCTGGGCAATTGACAGTCCTGCAAAATAAGTCCGAGGAGTTTCTAAGAGTTGCCATATGATGATGCTTCCTTCATCTGCAAAAAGTATGAATTTTATAAACTGTCACTATGAGAGCTTGAGAAAGTAAGTCATAGGTCTTCTATTTTTATAAGATAAAGTAAATGTAAAAACAAGTGGGTGGGATATAAGCAGAAACTATTCTGTTGTTTTATGTTTTGCATATACTATTGTATGTTTGCTATTCTGTAATGTCTCTCTTAATGACTAGAAGAAACTTTCCTCAAAGAGAAAGGACATCCTTATGTTTGGACATCTTCACTTTCAGTTACCGTGGTTATCAGAAAAAGAGGTTCTTCTTATCTCTCCAAAGCCCTTACCAATTTCAGTTTTCAGAAGTTGACTCTGAATGAATCTCTAGTTGTACTTGAATCCAGAGCTGCTGCTTCATACAGTTCCAGAGAGTGCCATTCCTAGGCACACAACATGAATGGTCCCTTCTAGAAAAGTTTGATATTAGGGTATTATTTAATCTTTGATACAGTTCACAAAGAGGGATATCACTGGCAATGGTCTTACAAAATCTGTGTAGGTATATCTAATTTTTAGTTAGTGTCATCTTGACTTTGAAATAAAAGGATTATGTTGGAAAGCACTTCTAAGTGAGCTCTCTCAGACTTTTCTCCTTGCTTCTGATTTTTAGATTAAAAATTTACATATAATACAAGCTATCCAAATTAAAATGTTATAGGAAGATCTTGATTCACTGGGTCTGGGAGGGGGTTGAGATGCTTCATTTTGAACAAATTCCCAGATATCACTGCCACTCATCCAAGGAATCCACACTGAAAAGCATGATAAGCATTTCATAGGCTTCTCTGATGGTAAGAATCACTTGATCAGCTAATGTTTAAAATTCTAATTAGGTGTGTGTGTGTGTGTGTGTGTGTGTGTGTGTGTGTGTGTGTGGTGGGTGGCGGGGTAGCCTAAGCTTTTTTTTTTTTTTTTTTTTTTTAACAAGAAATCCAAGAAATTATCATTAGGAGAGTTTGGATATACTGTTTTAAATCAGTGGTTACCAAATATCGATGTGCTTTACTATCACAATAGGGCTTGTTAAAAAAAACAATGATGCCTAGGAATGAGGCCCAGCCAGGTATCTATCTATTCATGCCCTAAGAAATTGTTACCTCCACGAAGGCAGGGACCAAAGTTATTTTGTTCATTGCAGTATCTAAAGGACTGAGCACAGTGGTCTAGCAAAGTAAATACTCCTAAAATATTTTTCAGTTGCCTTAATCTGGGCTCTCTATAATCTAACCCTGGGTTAGTTAGCGATATTGTGATTTCAAGCAACAAAAACTCATATTAAACCAGTTTATGCCAAAGAAGGAAATTTTGGGGTTAATAAAACAGGACAAATTTGTTCTGATCAAAGCTTGGGTGGATTTAAATGTTCCAACAACATTATAAGTTATCAAGTTTTCCTCCCTCCTTCCCTCTGTTTCACCCTTTATGCCCCTATTCTATTTCTTATTTTTCTGTTTCAACTCTGGTTCTCTCTCTGTATTCAGTCGAATTCTCCTCACAGGAGAAGATGTACAGGGGCATATCCAGGTCTACGTGGTCCTTAAATCAAATAAGAATGGAAGAGAGAGTCTCTTTCCCTGATAGTGCCAACAAAATCCTAGAGAACAAGCTAAATGGCCTATTTCCATACATTTATATATGTTTGGAGGGATGGGATACTTTGATTACTGAAATCTGGGATTATTTCTAACAAAACTCTATGGATCGAGAAAGATAACTTGGAAAAATGGAGGACCAAGCCATTCATATCTCGGAGCTGGTATTGTTCAGGCAAATATATATCTACCATGGGCTCAAATCTACATTTCTAGACTCATTGTTTGACTCATTGGAGTATGACCTACCCTGAACTAGTTGCTGATCTGTCTGTGACTGTTCTGCATCTTTCCAACTCTATTTTCCCAAGGTAGTCTCTTAGTTTAAGATTGCCTAGAATCATTCCCCACTCCTGTCAACTTATTGTAATTGTCCATGTTGCTGATCAATTCAAATGGTCTTTCTCTCTGAAGCCTCCTTTTAAAGTTGTGGTAAAAAACACATGCCATGAAATTTACCATTTTAACAATTTCTAAGTGTACAGTTCAGTAATGATAAATATATTCACATTGCTGTGAAATACCAATCTTTAGAACTTTTTCATCTTGTAGAACTGAAACTCTGTACCCATTAAACAACTCCCCATTTCTCCCTACTCCAAGCCCCTGGTAACCAACATTCTACTTTCTGTATGTATCTATAAATTTGACTACTCTAGATACCTCATACAAGTAGAATCATGCTGTATTTGTGTTTTTGTGACTTTTTTTTCTCTTAACATAATGTCTTCAAGGTAGATTTATGTTGTAGCATGTGGCAGAATTCCCTTCCCTTTTAAGCCTGAATACTATTCCATTGTATGTATGTACCACATTTTGTTTATCTAATTTTCTGTTGTTTGTCATTTGGTTTGCTTCCACCTTTTGGCTGTTGTGCCTAGTACTGCCTTAACATGTGTGAACACAAAGCCTTCTTTAATCCCTCCTTCTTCTCTCCCTTCAAGCAATAAATTTCTCCCATTCTTATAAGAATACCAGTTCTTTCCATGCCATCTAACTCATGCCACTCTACACTCATGGTACATTGATATTTTTTAAGCTGAGGCATGTATGGAATTTGAACATCATCTATATTGCTCTTGACATATTCATTGATATTTGATCTTATGGATGGCTAACTAGTAAATAATTCCAGAATAGAACACTGCCACAACTATATAAAAGCCAGTTTCTATTTTTTCCAGCTCATTGAAAATTTAGACACCAAATTTCTTTTGAAAAATAGAAATGAGCAATTGAAAATTGTGAAGTGAATGGTTAAGTAGGATGGTCTTTTAGGAAAGACAGATGTTAAAAACTATTAGCCACAAATAGTTCTCCATGTTGCATGTTGAACTAAAACATCTTATGTGTGATGTGTGTGTATGTGTGTGGGTGTGCATGTGTTTAAAACGTTTGATGAACAAATTTCACATTTTTTTCAGAGTAATTGCCATAAATAATTTTCTGAAGAAAAATCATAGTTGTGCCATATCATTTATATTTAACAAACTAATTCCTAGAAATATATTGCCAGAGAATTACAAATCCCATTCAGAAAAAAGGTATAACCAACTGCATGGGAGGTAATGGTTTTGTATAATTTTAGTCCTAATAACTCTATTTGAAAGTTTTGGCAGCTTTCTGAAACTGCACATAGGGGTAAATTCTTAAGATGTAGGAGTTGCATCTCTGGTCATTTTTGTTTTCAGAAGTTGATTTCAGTTTTGATATTTTTTCATAAATATATTTTTCAAAAAGGAGAGAAGCAAAAATAATACTACATACATTAGAAATTAGATATCTTCAGTTTATAAAATTTGATAAATGCAAGTATGCAATCTTCTATTATAAGCATAAATATTTCTTAATTTATAATAGGATTATTTAGTTAAAAGGAAAAGGATTAGTGATATGTATGAAACTAATCCCATGTCTGCTTCGATAGCTCGGGGCTAGATCATGCAACATAAAATATAAGCATTGAATAACATAGAGGATAGTCAGTAATACAGAAAAAATTTTTAGAGCTATTTCACCCTTTCAATCAGGTAACTACTGTCTAGCTGAAGATAATTTCTGTTTGTTCTTACTCTCAAAATGAGGGGAATTTGTGTATTTCTTATTAAAAAGATCCTGTATAAAAGTAAACAAGTTTCACAGGGTATAAAATACTTTATCAGTAATAAAAAATCTGAGAAGTCTGGTCTAATGTGGTACTCCTTAGTCTGAATATCAATACATATTTTTTTTTCTTATAAAACTTTCATATGCCATGTGATAATCAGAATTATGAAGCAAGTTTGTGGCAAATTTCCAAGTTTTGGAAAGATGAAGAATTCAACCCAGGCAAATTGCGGACAGTATTTACTAAAACTGCATAATTTCCTGTTTTAATATGTAGGCATAAACTCACATTAAAACTATACTTAAAATTCAGGTGGCCTGTGTCAGTAATAAACAGAGAACACAGGATAAGATTTCAGTCATGTCCTTATCAGACAAGTTTCTCTCTATCTGACATCCATCAAATGTCTGCCTAAGAAAAAGGATATTTATAGATGATCATTCTTGGCATAAGTGGCTCATCTGAACACAAAGAAATAATGAATGAATGAATGAATACATTCAGGTGTCCTATGTTGTTCCTTGGGTAGATCTCATTCCCCGTTTAACCAAACTTATAACCTCTAAGTGTTTGCTCCTAAATGACTCTAAGATTTGTCCACAGCTCTCCATTTTGACCACTACCAACTCCATTAGCCTCCCTACCTGTCTCCACTCTGGTCCCTATTGTAGTGGGCAGATCGCAAAGATGTCTATGTACTCATCTCTGGAACCTGTGACTATGTTAGATTATAAGGCAAAGAGGAATTAAGGCTGCAGATGGAATTAAGGTTGCTACTTAGCTGACCTTGAGATGAGGAAGATTATTCTGGATGACTTGGGAGGACCCAGTGTAATCAAAAGGGTTCTTAAATGTGGAAGAGGGATGCACAAGAGTCAATAGCAGAAAGATGTGATGTTAGAAAGACTTGACCAGCCTTGCTAGCTTTGAAAGTGGAAGGGGGCCATGAGCCAAAGAATGTGGGCAGCTTCTAGAAGCTTGAAAAGTTAAGGAAACAGATTCTATCCTAGAGCTTCCAGAAAGAAATTCACCCTTGTCAGTTTTGGTTTAGCCCAGTGAAACCCATAATAAACTTTAGAATGATAGGACTTTATGATAATACATTTGTATGATTTAAGTTACAAAGTTCGTGGTAATGTTTTTTATAGCAGCCATGGAGAACTAATACATCCTCCCAATGAACCTCATCAGCAGTATCTCCTTGCTTAGCGCTTTTGTGTTAAACGTTTGAATGATTTTCCTGTTTTTCTTAAGGTGAAGACCACATTCCTTGATGTGATCTTTAAGGTCCTGCCTGGGCTGCCTTTTTCTAAATCTATGGTCTTCTCTTTTTCCAGGTTCTCCCTCAGCATGTCTGCACTGCAGCCACACCAGCCTTCTTGGCCTCCTGTGGCTCTTTCTAATACTGGGTTTGTTGCCCCTTTCTGCTTTTATTAGCTATCATACTCTCTTGAGTCTTTGGAAAAATGATCACTTCCTCAAGGAATCATCTCTGACCATCACAACCATGTCAGTTTCCACTATTAGAAGCTTTGAAAACACTGAAGAGTGATATTGTGTGCAGTTATCACAGGTGTCATTTCTCATTTGTTTGTGTGATTCTTCTGATTAAAATCTGCAATCTCTGTGGGGTCTTTTCCATATCATATTTCTTATGCCTAGCATAATGCCTGACACATGGTAGGCACTCAGTAAATATTTGTTGAATAAAAGAATGAATGAATGAATGAAGCTGGACCACCAGAAGACTCAGTCCCTAAGTTGTTTGTATCTAGCCTCTTTCAGAATCATTTTCATGGAGCGTGATTTTAATTTTATTCTCTTATTAAAAATACTGCAAAAAATGGTCTCCTGAATTCTGTTAACTGTTTTTCCTGCAGGGCTGTTGTTGAGAATTTTTTCCATCATGTTATTTAGTTTTCTATATACCAGGTATTGAAAACATATATTTTTATCTAGTTTGGTATAACTTTGCTTTCCTAGAGAGGGTAATCTGTTTTCTTTGTTTTGTAAATGAACAGTTTGGGGTGCAGCCCAAATTCACAATCTTGAGGGTTGAAGCACACACAACAAAGCCCCTTGGAGAACTGACCGCTGATGACTTGCAGCTAAAATCCTTCCCAGCCACCCCTGATTTCCCTCTGCTGAAGAGAGCCACCTAGCCCAACATTACTCCACCTTTCAGAAACAGCTTGTGTTAGTGATGGTCCAGTCTGGGGGCGGGAGGTATAAAGGCTTGTGTTATGTAAGTGGAGCAACTCTGTAGAACTGCCCCAGCTTCACTGCTCCCTATGGGGGAGAGTTTGTTGGCTTTGTAGCTCAACTCCTCTCTATGCCCATTAGATTTCCCTCACTCCCCTATAGGAGCTAATCCCAAAAGCCCTCCTTGGTAAACTTCCTTAATACAAATCTCTGCCTGGAAGTCTCCTTTTAAGAGAATCTGATTTATGACCTTCTCTTCTTCCAAAATGAGAATTGAGTGATCATATTCCCCTTTTACTTTACCTAGATATTCAGAAACTCAACCAAAGAAGCTAAGGCGATCTAAGGTGATCTAATAGATTTGATCTCAGTTGACAATTTGCATGCTGTCTGTCCAGATTCTTTCTTTTATTCATATTATATAATTATTGTTATTGGGCATACTCTGACTTTAAAGTGACCTAACTCCTTTGTTGAACAAGGAAGTATTTCAATGAGCAAATAAACCAAGTAAATAGGAATATAGCCTGTGAGACACAGTAAACACTAAGCACAGAGATTTAGGTTTACCTCGGGCATGTTGAAATTTCTTGCACTAAAGAGAGATAGGTATGCCCAGATACTGGGCATCTTGATTATTTTCCCTACAGTGTTCTGCCATTAGGATAAAGTTATGACTGTTTGAAGTAAAAGTTAGCTGGGCAGTAAAAAAAGGTGTGAGTGCACTTGTCTTTTCCTTAAAATTTACTGCTTAAAAGCTAGCTGGGAGAAAAGAAAAGCTAGTCATGAAATGGTACAGTCAGGAGGGAGGCGATCCATGGTTCAGTCAACATTCCACATTTTCTTTCTTTTAAACAATTGTCTTTATGTAATTTTCATCATGTCTCAATTCAGCACTACTTTAAGCCAGTTATTACCTGAGAAATGAAGCTATGTCCGATGCTAAATTGCTTTTATAAAGTGGGTACGACTCTGTCTCAGTTCCTCATTTTGTAAACCCTTGTTGTAACCAGATTTACCAGATGCAAAAACAGCATGAGAATTAAATGACAGAAACATTTAGTAATACAGTCATTTGGTTCATGTACATGAATTTCATATGTTCATCATATTTAGCAAATAGAAAGCAAAGGTTTTGACACTGTGTTTTTTGGCTTGGGTAAGTGGCCTGTGAGCTCTGCTAACATTTCTGATAGACCACTTTTTGTGCCCATGTCAAAAACATTCACATTTTCTGATCCTATTTCTTCATTTGAAATTTCATCTCAAAAATGAAATCAGGCACATGAACTTCCTTCATAACAGTGGGGGAAATGCCAGTGTCTCTTTTTTTTTTCTTGCAGTTAAGGTCTTTGAGAAGACCTTATAAGGAACCCTTTACATAGCTAAAGAATATTGAATCTAGTACATTTTTCCATCAAGGGCAAATTACTTCTTCCAGCCAAGGATTTACATATGATGTTTAATGTAGAACTCAGAGACCATTATAACTTGAATACTTACCTTGGTGATATCTGAGTGTCCTAGTAGAGGAAAGAGATGGAGTAATTCTGAAGGGTCATTAGACTTTGCTAACTTGTTTATTACTCTATATTATGAATATAAATTAAAATATGTTTGTAAAACTAATAGAAAATATAGTTAAATTATTTTTTTAACTGTAAGGCAGGAAAAAATTTCTCCTTCACAATAGGGCTGATCTAATAAGTTAGCAAAATTATTTAAAAAATCTGTTTTTAAAATCAGTTTATTCTGATAATCATCCTAAAGAATATGACTTTTTTTCGAAGGGTGTGTGCATGTGTGAGTGTGTGTGTGTGTGTGTGTGTGTGTGTGTGTGTGTGTGTGTGTGGAGAGAGAGAGAGAGAGAGCATGTGTATGTGCGTGCACAAAAGATAAAAGTTATCCTTTATATATATATTTTAAAACAAACTTTGGGAGATTAAGATAGCGGAATTAAGGTGTTCAGACACATGGCTTGGAGAAATTAATCTTAATATAAGAACATCACCCCACCCCCTAACAAGATAACAGGGAAAAGTGACAGCAAAAGTTGTGACCGCCTTAACCCAGTTATACTTTTTAAAAACACCATTTCAGTTTTACAATTTGGCTATAAATCACTAAGTAGACTCACTAATGAAGGATGGAAAGCAAAAAAGAAAAGATTTAGAAGAATGTCATCTGAATGTGACATGATTTCAATTTAAAAAGGACTGTAGTGGATTCTGACAGTAATTAGATCTAATTTCACAGATTAGGAGCACAGTCCTCCATAAGAGCACCCTCATTTCAGACACCAGCTGCAAGGGAACTCCAGGCCACCCTCACTTCTAACCAGCGAGTTACAATTTTAAGGGTTCCCATTATCCCTTCAGGTATAACAGTTTGCTAGATGACTCACAGCACTTGAGAAAGAAATATACTTATGATTATAGTTTTATTAAGACTTTGTAAAGTCTTACTTTATTGGATCTGAAAACATATTTTTTAAATTAAAAATTATTGAGGCAACATTGATTAATAAAATCAAATAAGTTTTTAAATGTACAATTCAACAGTATGTTGTATATATATTGCATTGTGTGTTAACCATCTGAAGTCATATTTTTTCCATTATCAAATATTCGACTCCTTTTACTCCTATCTACCTCCCTCACCCCCTTCTCTTTGGTAACCACTAATCCACCATCTATGTCTATAAATTTCTATTTGTTTGTCATGTTTGTTTGTTGCTTTCAGTTTTATATCTCACATGTGAGTGAAATCATATGGTTTTCAACCTTTTCTGTCTGCCTTATCTCACTTAGCATGATTATCTCAAGATCCATTCATGTTGTTGCAAATGACAGTATTTCATCTTCTCTTATGGCTGAGTAATATTTCATTTTATATATGTACCACATCTTCTTTATCCAGTCATCTACTATAGGATACTTTGGTTGCTTCCATATCCTGACCACCATGAATAGTGCTGCTGTGAACATCAATGCATATATATCTTTGCAGGTAAATGCCCAGAAGAGGGATTACTAAATAACATGGTAATTCAATTCTTGTTTTTTTGAGAAGCCTCCATACTGTTTTCCATAGTATTTGTACCAATTTGCATTCCCACCAGCAATGTATAAGGGTTCTTTTTTGCCTACAATCTCTCTAACATTTGTTATTACTTGTCCTATTGATGATGATAGCCATTTTAATACGTGTGAGATGGTATCTCATTGTGGTTTGATCTGCATTTCCCTAATAACTAGTGAAGTAGAGGATCTTTTCATATGTATGTTGACCATTCGTATGTCTTCTTGGGAGAAGTGTCTGTTCAGGTCTTCTGCCCATTTTTTTAATTGGATTGTTTGTTTTTTTACTGTTGAGTTGTATGAATTCTTTATATATTTTGAATATTAGGCCCTTATCAGAGGCATTGTTTGCAAATAACTTCTCCCATTTGGACAGTTCCCTCTGTCCAAACAGAAACCTGTACAGAAGCTTTGCAGTTTGATATAGTCCAATTCATTTATTTTTGTTTTTACTTCCCTTCCCTTTGAGGTCAAACTCATCAAATCCTTTCTAAATCTAAAGTCCATGAGTTTAGTTTAAACTTGAGTCTTTTCACACCCAAAGGCTTTTTATTTTTTAAAGGTGATTTTATCAGGCTTTTCTAGTTTTTAGAAGGGTACTTTTATCTGGAGAACCCCCAAAATAATTTTTCCTCAAAGATATTCTGGAAGATGGCTTGCAGAAAGACATACTGATTAAGGAAGAATAAAATACAGAATTAGATCTGATTTTTTCATTAGAAAAATCACTTGAATTACTAGTGTATAAGACTTTCTTCCACTTTTTTTACTTCTCTTCCTCCCTTCTTTCATTTTTATTTTCAACCATATGATGCTTAGAGAGTTTTGAATTTATGAATAGAGACTTTCTTTCTGCTAGTCATTTAAATTTATTTAAAAGGCTGCAAATATTCTACTTACATTGTCTACTTATAATATTAAATTTCAGCACTTTTTGAAAAAATACTGTCTTAAGATCCTAGAATAAAAAGTAATGAAGCTCTTCATTTTTGTGTGCTAACTTACTTCCAGAAACTTAGCAACATGCTTCCTAATCCATCTGTATAATAATCAAATCCAGAATATTCTATTCATATCCCAAGCATGCAGCCCTAGGTAATTTAGAAAATGTGTGGGTTTTGAGCCAAGCCCCTTGTGAAAGCATTTCTCACTCTATTCTTTCTTGTCATCAAGTAGGGTGGAAGCAGTAGCTAGATTGAGACCTGGAAAAGGGCCAGGTTGATAAGTGGTAAGGCCACCAGAGATCAGGGCCTTCTCTAATCATTACTGCGGAAGACAGCACAATCTTCTTTGGCATTTCTCTAGCCAAGATTAATATCTTTGTTCATATCCTACATCCACAGGCCTAGAAACAACCCCCAGCCTTTTCTTCCCACCAGCACATTCTCTGTTTTCCCTATTAATACATTATCTCAATTAAATATCTTTCTAAAAAAGATCTGATTAGTGAATTCACACTGATAAATTAATAATGACTATTAAGTGCCAAATATATTCTTATTCTCTCAGAAGAATGTTGTACCTTAGATATGATGCTTTGATTCAAAGGAACAAACATTTAATGAAAGAATTTTTATGAAGGTAAAAGAGATGTTGATAATTTCCGCAGCTTATTTGGTTCTAACCTAGCCAGCACAAGAAAATAATAAAAGATCATTGGAATTTAAAAAGTAGATTGACTATAATATAAATTTTAAAAAAATAACATTTTAAAATTAGTTTTAAGAATACAGGGCATTGGTTAGACATTTATATAGTTTATGAAATGATCTTCCAATTACTCTGATTTCTCTCTGGCTCTACATATAGCCATTACCTCACTGCAGTCTGCATTCCCTATTCCGTGCTCCCCATCCCTGTGACCCACTATCAACTACTAATTTGTACTTTTTTTTAACTCTTCAGTATACAATTTGTATATAGTTAAAAGATATAATGAAGAGAGGGGTTAACGTACTTTTTATTGAATAGTAAAAAAAAAAAGACTTCTAACATATAAAGGAATAATCCTCCAAAACATTTGTGTGGCCTGTGAATAAAGCTACAACAGTGTATTGAGAGGTATAAAAGAAGACTCAAATTTGCAGATTTGTACAGGAAGACTACATTTGATTCTAAAAAGACCTATTTTTGCTAAATTAGCTTTTGAAATTCTAATAAAATTACTAATAGAATTTCTTTCTTGAGTGGGCATAGGAATTGATACAAAATTCTAAATTTCATTTGAAAAATTAAATTAGCTAAAAAATATTATGAAGAAATATATAAAATGGAGGTATTTGCCCTAAAATGGATAACTGTCATGATTAAAATATTGCAGTAGTGCAAGAGTAGATTGACAGAGTAACAAAATTGCTAATCACCCTAGTATAGGTAGAATAGATGGATAGATCCTTTTAGGAAGTATTCACACTTTATTCAGAGCATTCACAAGGGGCTTGTTTCTGAAGACTTCCTGTAATTCAGCAACTCATTCATTTGAATCCTGACCAATGGCATTTCTGTTTACCAATTGGAGCAGAAGCTGTCAATTCCCATCTTAATTCCCATCCCATTTCCCTGGGCCTCAGTAATATAGTATATTTCTCCCAGTCCTCCCATCTTGTTATCTGGCTGCTGAAGCCAGGTTGACTTCCGTAGGTGGCTGAAAGTGCCAGAGAATTAGCAGCAAGGCCAGCAGCTTTCAATGATAGTACTACAACATGTTAAAAACCATATGCGATAAGCCCACATCTAACATATTCAATGGCGAAAAGCCAAAAGCTTTTTCTCTAAGATTGGGAACAAGATAAAGATGCCCGCTCTTGCCACATTATTCAGCATATTATTGAGTGTCCTAACCACAGCATTTCAGTAAAAAAAGAAAAGGCATACAAATTGGAAAGGGAAATATAAAACTGTTACTATTTGCAGATAACATGATGTTATATATAAGAAACCCTAAAGACTCCACCAAAAACTGTTAGAATAAACAAATTCAATAGTTTTAGGATGTAGAATTAATACATAAAAATGTGTTGTGTTTTTATACACTAATAATGAACTATCAGAGAAATAAAGAAAACAATTTCATTTAAAATTGTATCAAAAAGGATAAAATACCTAGGAATTTAACTAAGAAAGTGAAAGGCCTGTATATTGAAAACTCTTAAGAAATTAATGAAGAAACTGAAGAAGAAACAGATAAGAAGAAAGATATTTTTTGCTCATGGATTGAAAGATTGAATATTCTTAAAATGCCCATTTTACCCAAGCAATCTACAGATTCAATGTAATCTTTACCAAAATTCTGATGGCATTAATCAAAGAAATAGAAAAAATAATTTTAAAATTTGTGTGGAATCACCAAAAATTCCAAATATCCAAAAGTTTTGAGAAAGATGGACAAAGCTGGAGGCATTACACTCCCTGAATTCAAACTATATTAAAAAGTTATAATAAGTAAAACACTATCTTATTGTAATAAAATTGGACACATAGATCAATTGAAAAGAATAGAGAGCCTGGAATAAACCCACACTTAATGGACAACTAATTTACTACAAGTGAACCAAGAATGAGGAAAAGACAGTCTCTTCAATAACTGGTGTTGGGAAAACTGGACACCACAGGCAAAAGAATGAAACTTGACCACTATCTTGTGACATACAGAAAAATTAAACTTAGAATAGATTAAAGGTTTGAACATAAGATCTGAAACCATTAAACTCCTAGAAGAAAACAGGTGACACCAAAAGTAAAAGCAACAAAAGAAAAGGAAATCATTAACAATATAAAAAGACAACCTACTGAATGGGAGAAAATATTTACAAATCGTATTTCTGATAAAGAAAGGGATAATATAAAAAAATATATAAAGAACTCATACCTCTAAATAGCAAAAAAATAAACAATCTGTTTAATGGGTAGACAATCTGAATAGACACTTTTCCAAAGAAGACATACAGATGGACAACAGGTTCAAAAAAAGATGCTTAACATCTTTAATCATTAGGAAAATGCAAATCAAAAGTACAGTGAGCTATCACCTCAGACCTGTTAGAATGGCCATTATCAAAAAGACAAGAATATTAACAAGTGTTGGTTAAGATGTGAAGAGAAAGACGACACTCATGTACTATTATTGGTGGGAATGTAAATTGGTTCAGCCACTATAGAAAACAGTATGGAGGCTTCTAAAAAAGTTAAAAATAGGTCAACCGTGTGATTCAGCATTTTCACTTTAGGATATTTATTCGAAAAAACTGAAAACATTAACTCAAAAAGATATGAACCCCCATGTTAATGGATCAACATCCCATGTTCACCCGCACATTCAGCCTGGTTATGGAAACAACAAAAGTGTCTGGATAAAGAAGATGTGGAGTGTGTGTATGTGTGTAATATTATTTAACCATAAAGAAGAATGATATTTTGAAGAATGACATTTGCAACATGAATGGACCTTGAAGGCATTATGCTAAGTGAAATAAATCTGACAAAGAGGCAGAGAAAGAAAAATACCATGTGACCTCTCTTATATTGGAATTTAAAAAAAAATAAATTTAAAAAAACCCCATAACTTTATAGATACCGAGAACAGATTAGTAGTTGCCAAAAGCAAGGCTTAGGGGTAGAAGGAATGGATGAAGGAGGTCAAAAGGTAAAAAAAAATAAATGCAGTTGACGTAAAACAGACATAGAACTAACTATTGAATTATATTAAAAATATTGACTATATATGTATATATACACACACACATATGTTCAAGAAAAAAACATCTCTAGTTCCCTTATCTCTAGGTTAGACATCTCCAAGAAATGAGGTCTGCACTGACTTGGACTTAAACTCAATTGGTACTCTGCATTATATAAAAGAATTTTCAGTGGTAGACTTTGATAGGGTAGACTTTGATAGGGT
This sequence comes from Macroglossus sobrinus, assembly GCA_004027375.1. NCBI lineage: Eukaryota > Metazoa > Chordata > Mammalia > Chiroptera > Pteropodidae > Macroglossus > Macroglossus sobrinus. The sequence goes on from PVKZ01001883.1 coordinate 181,841, forward strand.
ACTTTTTATTGGTCATTTTCTCTTTCTCTTCCAATTCCCTGTTTCCCTATCAATTTTTTCTCAGATCATCTCCCAATTAAAGTACTTCCACTTGGATATTTGGAAGTTCGAGAGGTGACTTCTGGGGGAACCCAAACTAATTCACCAGCCAAGGTTATATTTGCTTGTTACAGGGCTTTACATATCAGGACTGCACAGAGCAGAGTCATTGTTTATTAGAATCCATAATGTTGTGCTACAGGTGCCACCATCACATTGTGCAGCATGGGGACATAGACAGTTTATCATTTTTTCTACTTCTCTTTTTAGAATTACCATATTTTTGAGAGATTTTTGATTCAGAGTGCGGCCATTAAATTTTCTGTACAAAATGATATTTTACTAACCTCCTAGTAGAGTATGTTTTTAAATTCCCATAATCCAATTTATAAGCAAGAATGTAACATTTTTGAGTCATTACAATGAATTCTCAAATTAGTAAGAGAAAGAATTATACCATAAATTGTGCTGGAACAATTGGCTGTTTGGGTTGAAAATCAAGTTATGTGTAACTTCATATTAAAAACAAAAATAAACTAAATTGATCAATGAACTAAATGTAAATAAAAAATACTCTAAAGCAACTAGAAAACATTACAATGAAAAAATGAAAAAAGACTTTTTTTTTATTAACATAGAGTGGGAAAATATTTAAAGTTTAGACAAAGGGCACTAAAACTTTATGGTCGTTTGAGACAAATGGATAAATAAATACATTAGTTTAAGATTTGACTATATAGTCCAGTTGTGTGACCTAATTAATTAATTATGCTAAGTCTCTATTTTCTTATTAAAGGGAGATAAAATCTATTCATAAGGTTGTTTTGAGTGTTAAATGGGATTATCTAGATAAAGTACTTTGCAGAATGCCTAGAACATGACAAGAGTTCAATGAAGTCTAATTCTAAGTATTGTTATCTTCATAACTGGTTTACAATTTTTATAAATAGTGAATTCTTAAAACATTTGTTAAAAATGAACATGTCATAGAGAAACCAAAAAAAGACATGAACAGTTTTCAAAAGTAGGGATTCAAATGATTATGTGCTAGGCATTTATTGTAAGTACTTTACATGCATTTGCTATTTTAATACTTACAACAGCCTTATAAGATAGGTACTATTTTTATTTTCATTATAACGGGATGAGGAAACAGGTACAGATAGGTTAAGGAGCTTGCCTGTCATCACACATCTATTATTATTTATTTCTCAAGGAGTTTCAGTGATTATCAAAAAATATAATTTGAAAATTCTTTTATATAATGCAGAGTACCAAAAAACTTTTCACTTTTTATAATGACTTTCTTCTTAATAATAAAAATATTAAAATGTTGCCTTGATGAAAACTGGTTAAATTATTTCCTCTCATCCTCACCAGACTTTTGAATAGTATGAAAATTAAATTTGGTTGAGCGACTTGAGTCATTTTATCTTTTTTCTCTTATTCAAAAAAATGAAAATATTTGGTATTTATGGAGAAGGAAACTGGGTGACTGGGGACAGGAGAGGGAAGAAAGACTATAACTTTGTAAAAGTTCCATTAATGGTCTAAAAGAGAAAAATTATTTATGACATAACTAATACCATGGAAAACTGGCAACCTGAAGTTCAGAAAAAGTAGGAGATTATGTAAGGAAAATTAATTTACTCATAAAGAGAGTTTCGAGCATTGGGAGACACTTTACTGTTTATGCATAGATGACAGCAAGATGTTCCGAGTTTAGAGAGCTCAACAGCATCATCTAGAGCCTTCTGGAATCCTTAAGTACTGTCATTATTCTACATCAGTGAGGACTGCAAGGCTGACAGTCAACGTTGGAGATGGTGGGAATGGGGTTTCATATGGGAAGTTACTTTGATGTAATGAAAGTCTGCAAGTAATACAAGAGAAACAATACAGGTCACAAAACAAGACTCAAACTAAACTAAAATTATCAAAACTTACAGTTTATTGAATCAACATGAAACAAAGAGTGAGAAGCAAGAGGAAAGATATGGGGTAGTTTAAGGTACTTAGGAAAGGGTGGAGGGTTAGAAGGATCATACTACCTAAATTTTATGTTACACAATGTCGTTCCTGTGTATTAGCCATTCCCAGCATCAGTGTGATTACAAGGACCAGAGCTGAGAGTGAGCAGGGAACTTAGCCAGTGGAAGGTGCTTGGATCAATAAATGCTTGTGCTATAGGAGAGACACAGGGGAAAGTATGCCTGGCCACAGCTGTAGCTTGTCCATTAGCTTACTGAGTAAGCAGTTACAGATTTTATCTGCATGTCTCCGGCAGAGGGCATATGAGTCAAAATTGGTGTCACTAGTGGGTGGGGGCAAATTCAAATATCATGACTATTGAGTATCATAAATATTTGATAGCGCCTCATATATTTAGTAGATCATGGTGCTTCATATACTGTATGAATATTTGGTGCTTTTGGTTTTTCCATCCCCAACTATGTTGATCACTTATGCTATTTTTACTTTATTGATAACTAACGTGCTTCAAAGCTTACTAACTTACTATGTTTAACACACATTATGAGTTTCTATTGTGTTTCACAAGCTACTTTTATACTTATTATCTATATTTAATGTTTCTTGTGACTTTCATTGATTCCATTGGCTCCTCTTCTATAGGAGGAACTGAATATTTTTAAATAATAGGGCAAACACAGTTTTTATAGGGGAGAGTGTGAAGAGGGACTGATAGGGATGAGGGGATTTAAGAGGGAGGATCTTTGTGTGTTGGTGATTAGTTCCTCAGTGTGATAAGACCCTCTGCAGGAGCTGCCAAATGGTGAACGAGGTACAGCACTCCTCTTCCCTCTGGACACTTGCTACGTTCCCTCTCAACTCACACGCTCTGGATGGTCTATACTGGTTTTCATGGATGATTTATAGAAGGCTTCTTCAAGAAGACTTTTCACATAGCTGTAGACTTTTAAAAACGTTCCTTTTATAAACTGTTTTATGCTGTTTATTCTTCAACAATTACATCTTACTAGAACTAATAAATTATTTACTTTAAGCTGACAAGGCTTAACTAGAAAAACATACCAAAAATTGGAGTATTGGAGTATATAAGAAAGGAGAACACACACTTTTTACTTCTTAAGCAGCTGGCTTCTAAATTATTTAAGGTAGAATTAAAACTTGCATTCAGAATTTGATTATGTGTAACATGTAAAACTGGGATTATCCTAATTTATAACTCCTATTGCAACTGACTTTTATTTGTACATCAAGTCATACATTTGATTTTAACCACTGAGTGCTGTAAATTCAAGCTGAACTTTAATTAGCTAGGTTCTAATATAAGGGAGAAAAATCCCCACTATCATTCACAATATTAGACTTTCTTCTTTGTTTTCATCTCTGATCATGGAAATCACCAAAGTTTCACTGTTGTGTTTTAAAATTCTAAACCCAGTATGTGTGTGTGTGTGTGGAGGTAGTGGGAGGGGATAGTGCTAATCTTACATCATATGGCAATTGCTTTATAATGTCTGCCACTCTAAAACTTTAAAAGGAATGTTTAACAATTTTCAGCTTCTTACGCAGGTAATTTAATAATCATTGGGAGACCATTAAAAGGCCAAAACTGGAATGCCCAAAAGCACAGGTGGCAGAATACTTCTCTGTGAAAACAGGTGCCAGTTTCATCACAGGAAACCTTGACAGTGCCAAAAGCTGCACTGTTTAGAGTTCCTATATGGTTTTAATTCTAAAAGCTGGCTTTAATCAAGGTGCTTTCATTTTTAATTTTTAATGAAAACCAGTTTTCTATATGCTAAATGGGTTTTCTATTCAAAGATAATGAGAATATAGGAAATGATTTTTATAAATTAAGGATTATATTCCATAATCATTTGATAATTAAACTGGTTCTGTAAAACTGTGCAAAATAGTGCTAAATTGATGTTAATTATATGTTTATGTAATCATGTATTTTAGTATTTGTATATTGAATAGCACTTTTCCATGGTTGGAAGGCAGCTGAGTGTGTGTCTGGGGTGGCAAATGGCAAATGAATAGGTATTTCAACACAAGGAAGAATAAGTATATACAGGATGTTACATGTAATTTAAATTTAGAGATGCCAAATAGACTTTATTTATATCCCCTACAAAACTTAAGACAGTGTTTCATACAAGGTACTGCTGAGTATTTATTGAATACATACATGTAACATTTATCTTATTCTTTTATCCCTACTTTTACAAGGGATTTTCAGAGAAACTGGAGATTTTCTTTGTTTTTGCATTTCTACCAAAAAAAAAAAAAAGGAGCAGTCTTCCAGAATTGTTCCAAGAGCTAGTAAGGATTATCTATGAGCATAACATTACTGGAATCTCCCCTGAGCTAGAACAGAAATTCTCTGTATTACTGTACTAGGGGGAAAATATCAATTGTGATACTCAAATATTATGCTGTTCTGCCTGTCCAATACTCTTCTTATCTCTATCCATTAATCTCCACCAATTTCTCCCTCTTCTTGACATGGCATCTTGCTAATAAAATGTGAATTGGAAGAGTGCTCATGTCCGTATGATTGGCCCAAGAAGAGAGAATTTAGATAATTGAAGAAAGTTTCATGGAGGAGGTAGAATTAAATTAGACTTTAAAAGGAGACAAGGTTCCATATAGGTGAAATGAGCTTTGTGGGTCAAAGAATAAACATCAGTCAAGCAAGATAGTGGGATACCAGAGCTTCGGGTTTGTGATTGCACCTTGTGCAAAGTGTAATTGAATATGTAGGATGAAATTTTATGGTGGAGGATCTTTGAGAGCAGCTGGGTTAATCTAGCATTAAAAAAAAATCAGTGAATGTAAATCACCATATCAACAAGCAAAAAAAGAATAAAGTGATCATGTCAATAGATGCAGTAAAGACATTTGAAAAAATTCAACATTTATCATGGACTAACTCAGAAAATGAGGAACAGAAGGGAATTTCCTCAGCTTGATAAAGGGCATAAATATAAAACCCTACAACTAATAACTTCATGATGAAAGACTGAATACCTTTACCCAAGAGCTGGAGGCAATGCAAAGTGCTTTCCTCATTCCTTTTCAACATTGTGCTGGAGATCCTAGCCAGTGCAATAGGATAATATAAAAATAAATACATAAATATAAACTATACAGGTCAGAAAGGAAGAAACAATATTTTTATTTACAGACGCCATGATTTGTAAATATAAAATCCCCTAAAAGTCTATAAAAAACATTCTAAAACTAATAAGTGAGTTTAGCAAGGTCACAAGGTAAAAAAGGTCAATACTCAAAAATTGCCTTTCTTTATACTGACAATGGAAAATTAAAAATTGCAATGAAACATTACTATTAAAATTTCATTAAAATAAAAAAAAACATAGAGATAAACCTAACAATATATATGTAAGATTTGTATGATGAAAACTATAAATCATGAATTAGAGAAATCAAAGAACATCTAATTAAATGGGCATATATCTTGTTCATGAACCGGAAAAGTCAAACTTATCAAGATGTTGATTCTTCCCAAATTGATCTATATTCAACAGAGTTCTAATCAAAATCTCAGCAGGCTTTCTTATGGAAACTGAAAAATGTATTTAAAAATTACATGGAAAAGCAAAGTACATAGAATAGCAAAATAAATTTGACACTGAAAAACAAAGCTGGAGAATTCATATAACCTGATTTTAAGATTTATATTCTAAATCTAGAGTAATAAAGCCAGTGAAATATTGATATAAGGACAAATAAATCAGTAGACTAGAATAGAGTCTTGAAATGGAACCATATACTTATAGTTAATAGATTTTGTTTTTACAAAGGTGGAAAGTTTAATTAATGGAGAAAGAATAGTCTGTCTAAGAAATGCTGAAACAATTAGACTTTCAAAAAATTACTGCAATCTTTTTTAAAATTCAAAAATGTATCACATATTTAAAAGTAAAACCTAAATTTATAAAACTTCTGGACAGAAAACTCAAGGAAAAAAATTGACCTCTCATTAGGCCAAAATTTTTTAGATATGACACCAAAAGCATGAACCTTATTAGAAAAAATAGGCAAAATGGACTTCATAAAAATATAAAATTTCTTCTCTTAAATGATTGTGTTAAAATGAGAATAATCCAAAATAACACCTATCTTATAGAGGACTTATACCCAAAGTATATAAAGAACTCTTTAACTCAATATCAAGAAGACAAATAATTCATTTTTAAAAATAGAGTGAAGAGTTGAACAATTTTATCAAAGAAAAGATAGGAATTATGTATTAGCTATCTATGATTGCATACCAATTTACTAAGTAACTTGGTGGCTTAAAATAATGGTAATCATTTATCTTACAGGTTTTATAGGTCAGGATAGCAGAAGCAGCTTAACTGGGGTTCTGGTTTTTGTTGAAGTTGTAGCCAAGATGTTGGCTGGGGTTGCAGTGAACTGAAGCTTTTACTAGAGCTTGAGAATCTGCCTTCTAAATATCTCACTAATATGGCTGGCTATTGTTAGGAGGCCTGAGTTCTTCACCACGTGTCTCTCTCCAAGGAGTTTTTGAAATGTCTTCATTACATGGCAGCTGGCTTGCCTCAAAGTGGGTGAACTAAGAGTGAATAAGGAGGAAGCCACGATATTTTTAATGACTTAGCCTTAGAAGTCAGACACCATCATTTTCACAATTTCCTATTTGTTACACAGACCTATTAAATTTGAGAGGGAGCTACACAGAGGTGTGAATACCAGTATCTAGGGATCATTTAGGGGGCCATCTTGAATGATGACCATCACAGATAGCAATGAAGCACATGAAAAGCATCACATCTTTAATCATTATGGAAGTGCAAATGAAGACCACAAAAATAGAGCAGTACATACCTAATAGAATGGCTCTTAAAAACCTAACACTACAAAGTACTAACAAGGATGCAGTGCAATTGGAACACTCATATTGTAGCTGGGAATATAAAATGGTACAGCCACTTTGCAAAAACAGTTTGGTAATTTCTGATAACGTGAACCTTATACTTACCAGTTCACCTAATGATTCTACTCAAGAGAAATAAAAACATATGTCTGCACAAAGCCCTTTATGAGAGTGCTTATAGAAGTTTTACTCATAATTACCCCAAACTGGAAATAGTCCATTTAAATGGATATCAAATTGTGGTTCATTCACACAGTAGAATCTTATAATTCAGCAAAGAAAGGACTTACTTATACATGCCAATATGGTTGAATCTCAAAAGCATTATGTTAAGTGAAAGAAGCCATATACAAAAGACTCTATATGGTATAATTCCATTTTTATGACACTCTAGACAAAGGAGATTATAAGGACATAAATCAGTTTACTGGTTGCTAGGGGCTGAGGATAGGGAGAGAGAATTGACTATAATGGGGCATTGGAAACTTTGGAGCATGATGGAAATATTCTGTATCTTGATTATAGTTGTATGTATAGCTATATGTATACATTTATAGCTATATGTATACATTTGTCAAGATCCATCTGAAAAGTATATTTTCCATAGTGTAAATTATACTACAATGAACCTAACTTAAAAAAGCAGCAAATATAATTTATTTAAATATTATGCTAAATTCCATACTTCATTGCTATGAGAAGATTGGATTTGGGTAAATGTTAAGTGAGTGCTGTTAATTCTGAGAGAAATTCCAAGTGTTTGGTTATGGTAAGAGAAATCAGTAATTGCATTAATGAGGAGGTGTATTAGGTTCTCCAAAGAAACAAAACCAATAGAGGGTGTACATGTATTGTGTATGTTTGTGTGTGTGTATTTAAAGATATTTAATTTAAGGAATTGGTTTAAGTAATTGTGGAGGCTTGGTAAATACTAAATCTAATGGGGGGAGGAGAAACTCAGGAAAGAATTGCTGTTTGAGGCAGTCTGCTGGAGAATGCTTTCTTGCTCGAGGGAGGTCAGCCTTTTGTTCTACTCAGTAATGGAACAAAGTGATTTAACTTCAACTGATTAGATGAGGCCCATTGTGGAGAGTAATCTGCTTTACCCAAAGTCCGCTGATTCAGTGTAAATCTTACCCTAAAACACCCTCACAGAAATATCTAGAATAGTGCGTGACCAAATATCTAGGAGCTCTGTCTCCCAGATATGTGTCAAGTAGACACATAAAATTAACTGTCACAGGAGGGGATTGATTGACTGGAAGGAAAAGGGCATAAAGGATTTTCTGAAGTGACAAAAGTGTTTGATATCTTAATCGGGATGGTAGTTACATAGGTGTATACATTTTATTTATTTTTATTAAAATTATTGGGGTGACATTTTTTAATAAAATCATGTTTCAAGCATACAATTCAATAATATGTCATATATATATTGCATTGTGTGTTTGCCACCCAAAGTTAAATTTCCTTCTGTCACCATATATTTAACCCCATTTACTCCTACTTCCCCTCTCCCCGCCTTCCCTCTGCATATATGTTTATCAAAATCCATCAAATTATAAACTTAAGATCTCTGCATTATACTGTATGTAAATAAATTACACAGAAGAAAAATTCTAAAGAGGCCCTGGGCAGCTGTGTCATGATTAATGTGATGATTCACATAGGGTATATGTATGTGACTTTGTGTATATGTCTATGAGAAAGAGAAAGAGAGAAGGAGAGGGAGGGAAGAGGAGAAAGAGACAGAGAGAGAGAAAGAGAGAGAGAGCGCGAGCGCTAATGAGAGCTAAGGAGAGCGAGGGTGAGGGTAGGGGGAAGTTGGGGGGGATGGAGGGAGAAAGAGAGTCAAAGGGCTGGTAGGTAAGTGATGGAGATTTTTTCCTGCTGTGGCATTTTCTTCCCCGTTTATCTCTCCTTTATTCTTGAACCACCCACACCCATTATAAAGACTCACTGACACATTAACTCATCAGCATTTTTAAGAATGCATTAATTTCTCCAGAAGGCTTTGGGAGTGTGTGGGTTCTTCTTCTGTTCTGCTTTTGTTTTTAAATGATTACTGACTAATTAGGCCATTACCTTCCCATTACTACAATAGAGAGTTAAGTATGCTTATTCTTACTAAATGACTAAGGAGCTAAGAAGAAACTTAAATTGCACATTTATCTTTTATTAATAAAGGCAGTTTAAAAGATGACATATATAGTTAACCATTTTAGTCATCCAATTTTGACTCAAGAGTTCTACATATTTTTTTACCCAGGTAGACTCAGTGTCATCAGAGGACAAGGTAATGAAATCTTGAAGCTTAGTAATTGGTCTTTTACAATATATCCAAGGGCATAGGAGAGCACCTTTTAAATGTTTATTTGGTCATTTTAAATGTTGAAAAACATCCTGTATTTTTTTTAAATAAAAGCCCTTCGTCAAATAAAAGGAAGGTAGGAAATTGCTAAGTAAAAAGTATCCTGTTTACAGAATCAATCTGTAGATGAAAGTGAATGTTTTTTATGCAAAGAAATTTTAAATTTTAAATGCACAAAAATGTAAACTCCAATTAATTTAAAGAACATAATATAGAGTGTTATTGAACATGTTTTTAATACATGCATTTTGTTCATTTCAGATTCTCTGGTCAGGGGAGAGCGACTTATTATGTCCAAAATCATTCTTGAAAAGTTTGTTATTATTGTTTTGATATTTGAAAGGAAAATGGCATTTATCTATTCTGTTTCAAATTATACTGTAACCTGTAGAGTAAGAGTAGACACTTAGTTAGAATTAGGATACACATAGTCCTAGCCATTTATCTTCTTTGGTTTTCCTGGGAGGAGATAGCACCCAGGTCATAGCCTTATGTGTTATCAGCACTGATTTGTGATGAAGCCTCTTTTTCCAGCATGAGCCAGGCATCGGATTTCTCTGTCTCCCAGATGCAGGGAATAAATTTCAAAGCTCTTAGTGGTTCTTTTGAAGTTCCACTAGGCTTGGGATTAGAGGGAATATCCCCCAACCTATTCCCAAAGAGAGGTGAAATAGAGATTTAAAACTGGAAGCTCTCAAAAAAAAAATTAAAAAAAAAAACCAAAAAACTTTTCTTCCCATCTCTGCTCTCTCTCTTATCGCCTCTGTGGCCTGAGGGATCGAGTCCCAGAACAGGTTCTCAGTACCATTTCTTATTCTTTGGGTCTATCTAACCCTTAATAAATGTATGTGTGTGTATATATATATATTTTTTTCCTTTCCCTTTTGCTGTTCACTGGCACCATAAGGTTTTGTCCCCCTTCCCTTTTCCAAACCCATGCTAAAGCATAAATAACTACCAAAATAAATGCAAAATTTAGTAGACTGGAGACAGATTTGGATACATGCCTATAGAACTACCGTTTTTTTCCAAGATGGGATAAACTGGATCAAGGGCAAGGAAAAAAGGTCTTTTAGACCTGAGAGAAAAAGAGTAAACAAATGTGATTCCTTAAAATGAGAGAAAGCAGAAGGATTTTCTACTCCAGTGACCAGGGAGTGGAATGGAAGGGATGTCGTGCTTAGCTAACCTTAGTGTGGCTGTTTCGTGGCTGTTTCGTGTGTATTCACAGAGACAGCTAACAGACCTGGACACTTGTAAGTATCTCTGAACAGAGAAGAAGGAGAAAACTTGTATACTTTGGTGAATATGAGAATATGAAGAGAAGATTTCTCTGGCTAAGCTAGAACTCCACAGACCATGTTAGACATTTCCCTATGACGTAGGGCCGTGGTGGAGATCCTCCAACTGGTTCATCAATATGCATAAATCTACATGCATGTAGCTTTTGAGAAGAATAGAGAGGGTTTCAATGACAGAAAACTTGAGAACTGTCTGTGGATAATGTAAATTTTTTAATGTAGGACTCTGCATACATTGGAGATGTTATGCTTTTAATAAAAAGTAATTGAAGTTAACCTTATTTTTAAAAACAATATGACAATCATTTTATTATTTTATTTTAACTGTAATAAATGACACACATTTTGAGCTCAGTATTTCTCAGGGACATATCTGAGGGTCTCAGAGTTAAACAACATCATTGACTCACTCGGCTCTTAATTGAGTACCTGCACTGAGTACTGAGTATTGGGTACTGGCCTAGGTGCACTGGTAAGCATAATCTATAACTATGGTCTCCTGATACGGGTTTTCACTTTTTATGGAGTTGGTTTTCAAACTTTGGCAGGCATCAGAATTAGAGAACTTGTTAAAACACAGATCACTGGGCCCCATTCTGAGTTTCTGATTAAGATTTATGGTAGAAACCAAAAATCTGCATTTCTAACAAGTTTTTGGGTGACACTGATGGTTCTGCTTTGGGACTACTCTTTGAGAACCATGGATTTATAGATTATCTTGAATTTTAGAGAGGAAATTATAGGGGAAAAAACTATTGTTAATGGAAAATTTGGATTTTCTTAAGTGGATAATTATCTCTCATGACTTTAATGATGGTTAGAATGTATTTTGTAGTCATAACAATGGAAAAACAGCACAGAGAATGCCAAAGCTCAATAAAGAAAGTTTCTCTCTCATCACTATAGTCTGAAAATTTTTTAGACCTTAAAGCAATTCATTGGAAGAGATCCAAACAGCACCATGCCCTAAGGACTACATAATGCACCAAACCAAATAAGTGCTAACGGATTGCCAAATTGAAAAAGCCAGGGTACCATTTGTTTTCTGTATGCAGCCCACCACTGCTGCTAATTATGCTCAAATATTAATATATAAAGAACTAAATTAAAAAGGAGATATGGCAGATCTTGCAGATAGGTTTGTTTTGATAATATTGAAAGCATGATCATTCACATGGTTTAAAAATTCACAGCTTTAGTTTTGTCTGGCCAACTATTTTGATGAACTTAGAATTTAGTCTGAAAGTAATGGATTGGCAAGCACAATGTGGTGTGTGAGATCAGATTGGGAGTTTTTTCCAATTTGGATAGACGACTGTAGTGATTTTTGGAGTTAGCATTAGAATTCTCTTTGACCAGCTTCTTTCTATCACCTATATCTAGCCAGTCTCCAAGTTCTCTCAAATCTTCTTGTAGTAGAAACTCATATTCCCTCCCTTCTACTTTTGTCTAGATCTTTTCTTACTCATGAAAATTCTTCAAGCTTATTTGACTGATTTCTCTTTGTCACAATTTGAAATGTTCCCTTATTGTACCTTAGACCTATCCAAACCTTCCCAATATAAGCATTTCTCTCTACTTTGGCTTCTTGTCCTCTGCCATTATAAAATGCAAATTTCTTCCATTCAAAAAAAATTATTTAACCAATCTCCTCTTGTTGAATACTAAAGTTATTCATCAATGTTTTATATTTGGTATCATATCCTGCTCATTCTTTTTCTCAGTGAATTTAAGAGCTATATTGTAGCATATTCATGGAAGGAGTATATCCACTTATTACTACGGTTGTTTAAATCTTGACGTGCAAAATGTTTGAGATGTTTTTGAAGAAAAAAATATCTTTATACCAGACTTATTATAGCATATTTTTTTTCTTAATTACAAACAGATATCCACCTATCTATGTATCTATCTATGTATCTATGTATTTATCTATCTATGGTAATGGTCAACTCTGAGTGGTTGGATTGGAGTAATATGTACTTTAGGATGTTTTACAACAAATATGCATTATCAGCATAATAAAGGTTATACATTTTATAATAAAATAAAATAAATGCATACATATAAAAGTGATTGCTACTAGAAAGTGGGATTTTGAAAATTTTTTTTTGCTTTTGTATACTTTCATTTTTGAAATAGTATTTAAATATAGTATTAAGTAGCATTTAATAACATTAAATATTTAATAGTATTAAATAGTATTTACATTTAGTAATAGAGGGCATAAAATTAATGTTTAATTAAAAGTTATATTTATTTAAACATAAAAGTTATGTTTAATTAAAAATTATGTTTATGTTTAATAAATATATGCCAAACCGTATATAAATCCAATAATATAACTTTTCTGTGCAAAAATTTCAGAGCTTGCTTTTTCCTAGTAACAAAAGTTCAAGCCTCTTAGCCTGGAAGTCCAGCTCTCCAGAACCTAGGACTTGTAGGTTATTGCTTTTCATTATCTAATGTTGCATCTCAACAAGATTTCAGTGTTCTTGAATGGAATCCCCACTGTTATCTGCTCCACCATTCCTAGCTCTTCTTGACCTCACCTTTCTGTATGTATAAACTGACCTCTCTTCCAAGGCCTAGGTCAAATGCTATCCTCCATGAACTTGCTGCTGCCTCATTGTAGCATCTGAGTGCACTTAGCATTTTGTTTTTCATTTTTAAGGTCTATTTACTTCTTCCTATGTATTATTTGTACACATATATTATTAGCTCCTTAACTTTATTACATGTTTTTTTGGAAATGGGGACATAGTTAAACTAGTAAAATCTGTCCTCACACATGATTATTCATTTATGGAGATAAAAACAAAGCTAGGTATGAATTTTCCCTTGGCCACTTACTAGCTGCATGCATTTATACAAGGGCTTTAACCTCTCTGTGCCTTGTTTTCCTTATTTGAAAAATTGAGGAAAATGGTATTTAGTATTGCTAAGGGTTCAGTGAACGATTATATAAAGAATACATCATTACAGAGTATCTGATATGATATTGAGTGCAGTAGTTTAGCTAAAAAAAGATTGTTTCCCTATCAAGGAATGTCCTGAGGTGAGTGTTTGATGGCTGAACGGGAAGCTCTGACAATTCCTTTGCAAAGACAGTTGTCCCAGGAACAAAAAGAAGGAAAAAGGAAGTGAGATCTGGGGTTGCATATATTATTTCCTCTTCTATCCCAAAAAGTACTCATAACAAAATGGGTATTCTGAACATGAAAGACTGTAGCCCACACCCAACTGGCATGAATTCTCAAAAAAAAAAAAACACCCAAAAACCAACTTGTGAGACCTCCTGATAGCTTGCTTCCCTCTGATTCTCCAGCTACACATACCTTTTTCTTCAAACTATTTAAACTAAAGGATAGGGAATCTCTCTACGTGTCTTAAATTTAACTTTTAATGTGTCCCCTTATTTGCTCTACTCTCTCCCCTAGGTTAAATAAAGAAAAATCGCAACACAAGAGTATTTCATAAATTTCAGTAGTTTAAATATGGCTCTTGAGAATGTACAATTGAAGTTTGTGAACATGTTATATTTGTATCAAAGTGTTGGCAGAAGTCTCTGGCTGGTAGAAAAAGCCTGATTTATCTTTTAGCTAGTTTTTCAGTTCTTTGTAATTAGGATATTCCTTTTGCTTCCATTATAGGGCAGCTGTCAAAAGGGAAGTAGAGCAAGTAGAATGACCCCCAACATCTTTATCATTGGCTCTACAATTTTATAGAAGTAGTAGTTTTTGGAATTACATAATGTCCTCTACCAATGACAATATATAGATGTTTTTCTTCATATTTCTTCATATAACAGAGAGCTGTTGCCTGGCAGCTGTGATGATCATGTAGTACACACTGGTAAATAAAGGAGAATTCTTAGATCTTTACATTTTTATTTTAAAACAAAATTTTATATTGATTAACACCTACTTTTAAACAGAATGATGCATTAATTAAATGCCTTGTCATAACTTTTACAAGCTCTGTTAGAAAAATAGACATCTCACAACTACAGTGTCAGCTCTTTAATAAATACATAAAACAAGTTAGTAGTCAATCAGAATTATATGAACAGCTTCATAGTATATTATGTAAAATTATATTCCCCAATTTTCTGTTAAGACAATTTAATTTTATGTATAATTCAAAGCCAGAAATAATAAAAAACTTGTTTAATGAGAATTTGTTTTTTAGAGCGATTTTATATTTAAATACTTTAATTTAAAAATACACTCTAAGTTAAAATTTGTTTTTTACAAAGACAAGACTTATTAAATGAAACAAATAAGGTTTATATCACTGATAATTTAAAAACATCTCTAAACTTTTTTTGCAAAGGTTTAAAAAACTTTAATGAAGTAGCTGGTAAATGTAAAATAGTTTCAAAGTTCTGTTAAATATACAGAAAATGAATTTCTATATTATGTGCAAATTTATGTATTTTATGATTTAGAATTAAAATATTTGATATTCAATATTCTTAGTAAAATTTACGTACCATATTTGTCACGTGTGGAATTCTTATCAAAATCACATTTATTTGTGGTACAGTGTAAAGTTAGTAAAGTTTCTTCATACAAATCACATTTTCCATCCTGGTTACTGCAGTGTTTTTTGTTTTTTAATTTTCTTGTTTGTTGGGTTAAATAATTTTAACTGAAGTAGGTTATAGAAATTAGAGACATTTTTAATAGAGTTAGCTTACAAAGATAAATTTTATGTAGGAAAGTATTCCAGGTAGATAAAAGAGTAGTGTTGTTACTCTCAGGTATTTCATTAACAGCTGCCCAGATAGCTGAACGATTGTTTAAAATAAATCTAATAATTTAAATATGTAGTTTTATGACAGTCATTACATAGGCTTGAAGGTAAGTTTATCAGAGCCAAAGAAAAAAAATCAAAAGAACCAGAAATGTTAAGAATACAAAAATAGGACTCAAAGGGAAAGTTTTTTCCTACAGCACTGATTGCTTGTAACATATTTGTCTCCTGTCATTGACATAAGACATACAAGATACTGCAAAATCTAATTATGATGGTTTCATGTGATATTCTTCCAGTTAATTCTGTTTAAATTGAGATGATGACATAAATGTACTCTTTACAAAGGAATAGAAAGAATAAAAATTTGTTAACAAAACTGGAAGAAACCTACTCATTCTTGTCACTTAAGTGAGGGTTTTAAGTGAGTATAAAGTATAAACAGGAGGCTGAAAAAACTTTTATAACCTAAAGGTCTGCAGGATCTGAGCTCATAATCAGTCAGGCTCCGTGGTGAGTTGTATGTGATTCGGTTGTACTGAAAACTGGCTCATATGTTATCATAAATGAATTCTCAGATATATGTAAGAAAGGAATGTGCCTATACCATAAATATTTAATTAAAAATGAATTAGTGTAATATTTATTCAAGCACAACTTTCAACACTGAGTCTAACATACCAACAATGGCAAGATACATTTAAATTTAAGAGATGTTATATTGAAAAATCAATGTAATATGAATATGTATAATCATTTACCCATAATAAATTTTTCCATAGAGGAATTAGAAAAGAGAAGTGATCTGAAGGAATGCTAGTTCTATATTTATTTGAAAATATATTTCATTTTGCATTGCATGAAATGGAGTTCTTAAAGTCAATATTGATAAGGATAGTCATACATTAAGTGTTAAAAGTAAATAAAAATACAATATGTGTATGCTTGAACTCCCAAATAGCTATATTTCACTTGAAACCTTTATTAAAGTATGTAGATCCCAAATCTTTGAAAACTGAAAGGATCTCTAACAGTTGTGAAAATTTTGAATTCTTAGTTTTTAAGTGGTCTAAGTTCGGGTACATAGATTCAAATGAGTTTTAAAAATCATTAAATGATATTTGGAAGTGAAGAACTTCATTGTAGCATTACATTAGATTATTTTTCACAATTAGGCTTATTGAGTTTGACATTTCCTAAGGGCAAGCCCTTAGGAAAAAGTATAAAAAACAGAAGTAAAGAAAGTAAAAGCTATTGCGTCTATTTTGCTATACCAGGAACCTGGAGGCATATAATTCTTTGGAGAAAAGTTTTCATGGTTCATCATAAAAATTTTTCAATGTCTCATGGATGCCTGTTGTCATACATAAGAATATCTTCAATGGAGATTAAGTATACATTAAAAATATTTGGAGTTTATTCTTTAGTGAAGTGTTACACTGATGTATATGCACTAATTTTAATTTTGAATTTTGAAAAATTTCCCTATGAAAAATCTATTCTACCTTTAGATTTAAAACAAATCTTTATTAACCAAAGTTACGGCATAATCAGATTTTTTAGTGAATTTCTGAATCTTGCAGAGACTATCTATAACTTCATAAATATTAATTTTCAACAAGATATCAAATACTTATAAATCCATGTACACTGCAGTATAAATATGTCCCCAGAGAAATAACATGCAAAAGTTATATTGTAGTGTGTATGTATGGCACATTTCTAGATCATTATATACTTCAGGGCACAGAAATGCTGTCGTACCAAAAGTGTTCAAGTTCTTAACTTTGTTAACCATTTAAAATTTCATTAATTGAGTTTAATATTAGTGAATCTCAAAAGGCTCCTGTGGTCATATTAGTTGAAAATAAGCTCTATTTACAAATATTATTTAATCTAAGAATACCCTGTTTTCCCTTACCTTTTAATTAATTCTAACTAGTCAAATATTAATTCTCTTCTCACAAGCCATTATACAGGAAAATATCAATTATTCAAGTAAAACGTAAGCTCTAAAATCTTTAAGAATTAGATCTTTAAGTACAAAAAGAAAGCACAAGACATCACAAAGCATAACGAGTCACCATCTAGTATTGAAGTGCCTATCAGGAAGTCTGTTCCTTCCTATGATAACAGCCTTGATCTGTTATAAATTAGTGCAAATTATTGAGAGTGGAAAAATATAAATCCTGGATTTTTAAGGGTTTCATTTTAGTATGCTCTTTTGGTTAATTCATTCCACATGAAAATTAGTTGATGAACATTACAATGTTCATTTTTTTAAATTGTCAGTGTTTTAGTAAATGGATTTTTTCCCACTTTTCTCTTTTGAGGGGCTGTCAGGTATCCATTTATTTTCCTTTTTAAAAAGTATGCTATGTGAGACAGGCAGGGTGCAAAATATGATTTTCACGTTATCCTTGTTGATCAAGGGTATCTTACACAAGTGAGTCACAGTACTGAATTATGTCAATGTCCCCAGTCTCATTTGGGGAAGGAAATACAGTTCAACTTAAGGGTCATATTTGCTTGGCATTAGGGGATGGCTAACAGAGCTGCTGTGTTTATTAGCTTCAGAACAACATATTATATGCTTTTAAATGCTCTTTAGGGTAGAATATGGGGTGGGAGTTGGTCTTCATTGAAATGCATATATCTAGCACTTTGATTAACTCAGGTGCTGGAAGACTGCAAATCTGGGAAGTTAATTATTAGAAGACATGGTTGTCATAGGCAAAGCTCTGTACTGCACACAGGCCTGTTGGATGTCTAGCCGATAAAATCAGACGAAGTCTGTTGGGATATGGTAATTGTGAAGAAGTTTCCATTGGGGGAGATAAAAGCTCATGGCCTCTGTATCAATCTCTTGGGCTGAGTACTTGCTAAATTTAAAGGGTGCTGTTCACGCAGGAAAAGACGTGAATGGATGTCCCTGTAGTTAGCTCTAAGACCCTGATTAGCAGGAAAGATTGGAAGATATTCATGACCAGTTTGGTTTGAATTACTCTTTTCTGCCTTGCTTTTACATTTTCTCATGCCCATATGCTTAAGACTTCAGTAAATCACATTTAAAAATGCTTGCCAATTGGATATTTTAAAAACTCAAGAGGTAGCATGATATTGTGCAATGAACACTAGCCTGTCAGTAAGACAGAAGTTCTCTTTGAATGCTCCCACTTAATCACTGAGATGTTTTCTGAGAAATTATTTGAACTTTCTGAGCTGTGGTTCCTTGACTAACTCAGAGGGTGAATTAGCTTATTTCTAAGATGTTGTCTATCCTCCTCCAATTATATACTTTTAGAATTCTGGAGAGTGGGGTGGAGGTGATGTAGGGAATGTATGTCCTTAGGCTTCATTGAAGGGCAAAAATAGTATAGCTTTTAATTTGAAAAATGCTAATATCTACTTGAATTAAATATGAGAATATGCATTCAAAGGTGTGGCACTTTGTTTGAGGCAGAGTTTCTAAATATATTGTAAATTTTAATGTGATGGTTGGATAGATGAAATGGTGAAATAATCCATCCAGTTTACCAGGTAAGAAGATATAAAACTCCACATCTGCGAACAACAAAGCTGTTCAAATTTTGATGTTACTTTACAGTGTTCCTTATTAATCATTCTGCTTTTAAAACCAGAATTCTAATAAAGTGACATTGTATTATTAGGTTTTTATGGCAGTAGTAACTTAGCACTTATTTAATCCAGTCATCTGTGACATGTATAAACTTATCTTGTAAGAAAGAAAACCGAAATATAAAGGCAAAGTGGAGAGAATGTTGGCATTAGTATCCATCTTGTAAAAAGAAGAAAACAAACACATGCATAAAACTACAGTTTCAAAAGCAATATCCCTCAAGATTAAGATTTTATCTGTTCGCCTCTTGAATGAGTGAAACACTACCCATTTATTCATCTGCCTATTCTTGACAATTCACTGCCAATTGTTGAAGTGTTTGTCAACATTAGTATAACTGCCTTATTTATTTTTTTTCTTTTGCATGTTTCATGCAGGGATTACTATACCCAGTAGTGACACAATACCAAAACTATCTCACAGCATTGTGTCTCTCTGGGAATCGTAGGAATGGCAGGTACCTGTAAAGTGTAATCAGTGCTCTTCAGATGAACTACATTCTATGCTGATCTAAATAAGTTATATATTACAGTAAAGTGCTACAATGACACTAGTCTCAAACAGTAGTAAGACACATTTTTCTCTGAAAAATTCAGCAGCGATGTGAGTCACATGATGATGAGGATGCTTGTCAGTCTTCATTCGAGTGGACAACCAGCAACTGGCATGATCTCCTCCTGTGACTTCTAAAATTATAATTTTTTAGGAGCAATTATTAAAAATCCAGTTTCTTGTAAAGTACTTTTTATATTTTTAGAAGTTGCACCTGAAAGTTTCATGAGCATTTAATTTGCTGATATCCAATTTTATTTCTTCAGGTTTCTCACGTCGGTAGGTTACTGCTCTTGTGCAAACACTTTGCAGAATCAACTTGTCCTTGATGGAGAAGAAATATCATCATTAATTAAGGACCTAAATATTATAAGTAGACAATGGCATACTGATAGGAATTCTTTTTAAGAATTCACTGACCTTTTTTGAGGCCGACATCCTGTAATCAGCTGAGGACTTTATTTTATTACTATTCCATTGTAATATCACCTGTCTAATGATAAGGACTTTAAGCAACCCAATCAAGAATGTAACTATGAAAATGATGAAAAATATCCTCAAGTAGCTTGGGGTAGAGAAACATTCTGTAATGAAGCAAATAAATAAATGGATTAAAAACTAGAATGAGTAAATCAAAGGATTCCAAAAGTAAACAATATTTACCATCTCAATTAACAGGACCAGAGGTCTTTGCATATCTATAGTTTTAAAACAGAAGACTGCCATTACTGATGATGCAAAGAATAAACTCTTAATTTTTATTACACATTTATTATTAAAATATTTTCATTAAAACTCTTCTTTGGAGAATAGCCACAATTCAGGTATTTAATAAATGTCTTTCTTTGCAGCTTGATTTGTTGTATTAACTAGAATATGTCCACAACCCTTAACCAAATATAATTTTATCCATGACAGGGGTGGGAGAGAGAGAGGCAGTCAGTTTTTGTGGTGTGTACACTTGATTACTAGAGGAAAACAGGATTTAAAAAACTATTTAACAGCTCTATTCATTAACTTATATTTCTCTTATGTTTCCTCTTCATTTGTTGCACATCAGTAATGGAAAATAAACATCCCCAGAAGCTAAAATCAGTATAACTGTAATGGATGAATACATATTTCCTTTGAAATTGCAATGTAACTTTTCATGATTATTACACATACTTTCTCTAGGAAATGGGAATGTCCAATTCAGGACAATATACAAATCTCTTTCCTCAAGTTTTATTAATTTACTTTTTAACCAAATTATCCAATTTTGCTTCTAAAAATTCCACTGTATATTTTTTCAAGACTAAATAATAACTAGCTGGAAATGATATGCTGCCTTAAGAGGAGGGGCACGCTAGGCTGTGGCTGCCAGAGGTATTACCCAAATCCAAGAGGAAAATGATTGCACAATACACAAATAAGTGTTCCATAGAACTTACCAGCTGCCCCAGACTCACAAAATTACTTCCTAGCCTAAAGAGGCATGTATTCACCAGATTTTGGAGACTTCACCTAAATGTCTGAAGGTCTCCCTCATAGCACCCTTTGGGAGAGGACTTGCCAAGGCTTAAAAAAGTGATCACCCAATGATGGGTGATTTGTGTCTGACTTCTCAGGGATGACCAAGCATGCTCTTGAATAAGCCAGGAACTCAGGAACAAAGGCAAGAGCTTCTCTCCAAGGGAGAAGACTTAAAGCCCAGTTTTGTTTTGGTCAATGATAAAGTTCCTTGAAAGAAAGGTGAAAGGGAGGCTAGAGGACTACTAATTAGAATAGAATCACTAAACATAAATACAAATTTACTCTTGTAACAGGTCTCACTCACAGAGATTCCAAGATTCTCTATTCAAAGTGATGTCCTTGGAGCCTTCCACATTGACCCTAAGGTTTGTAACATGCATGCTTTTCATCTTGACAGACTGTTATTTCCCTTGGCTGACTTAGAACTACTCAGTCAGCTAAGGCAGATCTTTATAGGGGCACATGGCTTGATCCCACTTACTGGCTTCTCGCCTAGTAGAAGCTTAGCCAGAAAGACTAAAGAACACCCTTTAAGTGTGATTGAGTGGACAGATAATAGAGGCGGCTAACAAATGTCCTTTTCCTCTTTTTGCACAATAGTTGTGAAGGGGTGGGGAGTCCCCTCGCTACTGATACATTTCACAAGTATTTCTAATGGATTAGGATAGAGGACATTTTCAGGGCTCAAATCTGCATGCATTTTTAAATGTCATTTTGGATAGCCAAACATTAAGCGCTGGCCATGACCATCTTCATAGTTTAGGTCAAACTGGGGCTTTTCCTAAGGAGCTTTAATGGAATACTTTTTGTAATGACACTTAGGTCACAGTAGGTTTGTTTACTTAACATAATAAATGACATGTTGACAGTAAGGGCTCTATTTATTAGAAAAGGCACTTGGCTTTCTGGAGTTATTACTACAGCCCCAGCTGGCAGCACATGGGCTGTTTTCAGAGCCAAATTCATTACGGGCTGAGATACGTGTGGATGTGAGGGAAGAAGGAAATATAATTCTGGAGAAAGTTTATTTTTCTGTGCACTCTCTCTAAGAGCTGGAATTATTCTTACAGGTTGGAAGAGAGGCTAGATAATAGTAGCAGTACAAATGTTTTTGCTGAAGACAATTTCAAGTTTAATTTCTAATTCATGTATAATTTAACACCTTACACATGAGCGAAGCAGGTTGCTGGCTATTGGATTCTAATGAACTTTTGTTCAAAAATGATCTTTGAATGCAGCTTTCACATGGTTGTCTCATTTACGTGGTATCTTTAAAATTACGTACTTCTTTCATGTCCACTGGCTCATTTATCTTATACAATTCTAATATTGGTATTGTCTCCATTTTACAGTTGAGGAAACTGAGGCTCAGGGAAATATGGTAAAAGGGGTAATATTTCTTATTTACTAGTGTCAAGAAACGTCTTAAGCCAAAATCTTCATTGTGCCATCTTTCCATTTTGCCACCTTTATAATCTTTCAACCTTTTGAAGCTATGCATTTTGCAAAAACAGACCATTGTTACTTAGAATTTTTTGGCTTCACCTGAAACATGAAAGTAAATGTTGGTTTGACATGAGGAAGGTTATAACTGGAAGCAGATTTGGATTATGAAGGATAATTATGGTTCAATAGATCTTGTCCCTAAGAGTGAAAGGAACTCTCTATAGGAAACTCCTGTTCTTGGCTCACTGAGGCCACTAGAAATATGTTTGTTGTACTTCCATGGAGATGCACAGCATGGGAATGTAGCCGAGATGGGAGCTCTAACGACTCAGCCAAAGCCTGGCAAACATACTCATCTGGTTTTACAGAGTACTATCTCTGGGAGATTGAAAGCATTGAAGCAGTTAGTCCATTCGTTAGGATGTCAATTATAGGCCCTTTGGGGAAACATGATTCTCTACAGATATTTTTTCCAGTGCTTTTTGATTATTAAACTTTGGTTTACCTGATGTTTGGTCCATATAATACTGTTCCATGAAAGTACATGAGGTTTTACACCGATCAAGTATAGCTTGAGACAGATTGTGAGGGTGAAGGCATTGCACACAGTTCCTGTAAGGGGAAACAGAAGTGAAAACATATAACTTTAATAAGGTTGTAGCCTGTAGTATTTTCTATAGGAAATAGTATTGCTTTAGGACAGCAGCCTTGTAAAACTGGGAAAGAAAGCTACGACACTTAATTGTAATCTTGATTGAATTTAGTACCATGGCAAAGTTACTTTCTAACCACTTAAAGTAGTTTAATAATGTATAAAAATAAAATTATGATTTTTTTTTTACCTTGAGAAGAAAATCTCTAGGAAATGAATAAAATACTCTTACTACAGACATCCACACATATACATACAACTAACATAGATGTTTCAGAAGATGAATATTAAGACACTACTGGAAAAGTTTAGCAATGAATACACAGTTCAAATTTTGGCGGGTTCATTAGAAGTAACTCCATCATGTTTAAGTACTGCATTTCCAAGATAGTTACATAAATTACTATGCATAGTTTCAAAAATTTTACTTGAGCTACCAATCCAAAAAAGTGAATGTCTTAAAAGTTTGAATAAAACAAACT
Source organism: Macroglossus sobrinus (assembly GCA_004027375.1). Lineage (NCBI taxonomy): Eukaryota > Metazoa > Chordata > Mammalia > Chiroptera > Pteropodidae > Macroglossus > Macroglossus sobrinus. The sequence continues at coordinate 205,513 of PVKZ01001883.1, forward strand.
GGAATGCATAGCGGTGTTTAGAGTAGTGGTCTTTGAACAGGACTCAGACTATTATTGTAAAATTAATTATTGGCACAAAACAATAATGCTACCTTCATTTAACATATTACTTTTCATTTATTCATCATTTATTTCTACAGTGCTTCATGACCACCATGGTTCTTTATCTTTAATAAAAATAAAACAATGACAATAGCTAACATTCAATCTATGATTACTGTGTACTGAGTACAAAGTTTTTTTTTACATGAATCATCTAAGTTAATTTTTTTCACAGAACTATAGCAAGAAACTATTATTATCCTCATTTTTGGTATCAGGAAACCGAGGCACAGAGAATTTCAACAACTCGCCCTATATCAAATACCTAATTAGTAGTAAGCTGGGAAGCTGGCAGCCCCTAAATCATCACATTGTATACAATAAAATTGCAAGAAGCTTGCAAAAAGCCCAATAAACCTTTATGAACACTGAATATGATTCTTTAAAAAAAAAGTTAATTGAAAAAGGTAAGGTAGTGAATGCTTAGATAAATTCGGATACTTCCATAGATATCTAGTGGCCAAAGTTTAGAATCTAAGTCTTATAATTCCTAAATCCCCCATTCATTTATTTTTTAGCATGATGATAATAGTTTACCTGAGGAGAAGATCCAGCAACTTCTAAGATTAAGAAAGGCAGAATAAAAAAGGACACACATAGCTATAATGAAGGACTGCTTTATGTATGTTTGCAGTCAGGGAACACATACCAGTTTTCATTGCAGGCTGTGTGACACGTGGGGCAGTGTTCACAGAAGCGGCCTATGCTCCTGGGATCGGTGCACTCACACCTGCCACATACACATGTGCCTCTTCCACTACACACCTGGCCCTTTGGATTGATACAGTGCTGGGCTGATGTTGACGGGCACTGGCACCGATCGCCTTCCCAGCCACTGAAGCACTGGCATCTGCCTGCTTCACACTCTCCGTGCCCTGCAATAAAGACACCCCAGGACCTAAGTTATTGGGGCCACCGACTTTGTGAAGCGTTTCCAAATGTGAATTTCCCTCCCATCTCCATGGAAACACACTGCCGGTCAAGTGAAATGGAAACAGCATCATTTTCTATTTGTCTGACAGTGCCAGGACATAGGACTGTCTGTTTTCAAAGCTGTTTGCAAGATAATCTCCCGATGCTAATGTATTGTGCTGTCAGTTGTGAAGTCTACCCTTCCTTCAGTGGCTACCCAATGACTTGAAGGTCACTGTACGTTGGTTTAAATTAAAAACACAAATATAAAGAAGCTACAAAGGCTGAAGTAATGTTAATTGTCTGACTTGATATCCAAAAAAAGAGTATTTGATTAATAGCTTCCATAATTTATTCTCTTTGTTTCTCGTTATTGCCAAGGTCCTGGGATAACTTTAAAGGTCCATGAGGCAAACCCTTCTAGTGCTTCAGTTCTGCTAGTGCCATGTTTAAAGATAAGATCTCCAGGGAAGCTGAACTAATCTTTTCATATCTTCAGGACATTAGTTAGCAGATTGGCAGGACATGTCAAAAGTATGCTGTTGGCTATTATTAGTAATGAGAAAAAGCAAGACAGAAAGCAAGGCAGTAGATGTGTGTGTGTCAGTGCTGGGGACATCTATGCAGACAAATAAGTTGAAGAAAAACACTGGTTATATGTAGCTAAATGGATTTTAGACTGCAGAAGTATCCAAAACTTAATATGCTAATGTGAACTACAAATCTTCAAGAGGGAGTATCTTTTACTGGATTATATAGTGTCTCTCAAGCTTATTCAACAACAACAGACTTTTCTCTCCTACCTTCCCTCCTTCCCTTCCTTCTCTGGCTTCCTTCTTTCCTCCCTTTCTTGTAGAACACCTCATAGGGTAACTGTTTCATAGAGTCCACTGTTAGGTCAGCTCATTTTGCTAAATGTAAAAATAATGAAGTCCAGGCCAGACAAACACCTGCCAGACCCTGTTCCCCATAAGCAAGCTTCATGACTAATCCCAGCCAACTGGCCTGTGAACATGTGTTTTTATTCTCAAATGAGACTAGTGAAGAAAGTGATTGTCAGCCTGTGGTCTGCACTTGCAAGTTACACACAAATAATTCAAAGCAGATTCTCAACTGCCCATGCATCAGTAGTACTGTCATATAGAAGACCCAGTACATTGATTTTTTGATATTTTACTATAAACAGAGACTGGGAATCTCAATTTATTTCAAACTTCTTTGAGATTGACAGCTAAGGGAAACTATCTCAGAATTCTTTCTCTTCCTTGTTCCAAACAGGATCAGCTCTAAAAAATTAGCAGATAATTAATGGTTTATTCTAAACTCATCTATAATCCATTCTACCCGTGATACCAGGTAGAGATGAATAAATGTTTGGAATATGAAATATTTTTTGTATATAATAGAATAAGAAGGCAATTTGCCATCACATATTAATATGATATAGGGCAATTTATTAGCCTCCACAAGAATTCAATTTGTATAAATATCTTACCTTCTCTATGCTTATATCAACGAACTATTTCAATTCATCAAAAATCTAATTAACATTTGCTTACCAAAATGCAAACACGAAAAAGCTGGTTTAACAGTAAGTGGATTTAGTACACTGTCACAGAAAACTCAATTCTTTTGAAAATAATAATTTGTATTAATTTTAAAAATGCTATATAGATTTCCTGGAACCTAACCTCTAGGTGGAAGTAAATTGAATTAGCCAAAAAATACTTTTGATATTTTTGTTTCAAATGATTTTATTTTAAAATTTGATCTGTGTGTGGCCTCTGGGAATAATCTTCTAGATTACTTATAAAACCAATATTTTCTTGAAGAATGTTGTCTTTTGACAATTCTGTTGCTGATTTTCCAAAAATAAACTGGTAAATCACTACAAATTTACAATGCCATCTGTAATAATGCATTAAGAATTCTCTAGTGAATGAAAAGTATATTTTTATAGCTCATTATCTTCTGAGGAAGCTGGAAAAAGTGACCAATTATGAGAATGAATCAGATCCTTCTAGAAGATTACCCTGATCTTAGAAAACCTGTCAGACATCATCATTAATTTCTTTTTCTGGTATATATCTTTACAAGATTGAGGCATTCTTGAGAATAACAATTAATTTTTTATTTTTAAGTATTTACTGTACAAAATGATGTAAAATGTAAATATCAGAATCATGTGGTATAAATCAGTTGCCACACCCGAATTTCACAGACTGAAACTTTGAATATTAAATTCAGATTCAGAGTTAGTAATTACAGAGATGTAATTTAAAGATATTTTAACATATATGCTAATAGTAACTAGTAAAGACTGCATGTAGATATTTATACTCACCAGCACACAGATTTCCATGGTGATATGGACAAGAAAAGTCATCCTTTTCACAGTATTTTCCATATACTCTTCCAAGCTTAATTTTGTGACACAAACATTTCCCGCATATACAAACTCCTCGACCGCTGCAAACAGGTTGATCCTTGTGTGACTTGCAACTTTCAGAAGGAAACTGATCTTCATCAAAATGACATTTATTCTCATCACACTGGAAACACTTGGAATCTAGAAAATTTTCATCTATGAACTTTCTTTTAGGTCCTCTGCTGTCATCACACTGACAGCTGCAGTTTCTGTGTATATGAATTTTAGTGGTTTCATTGAAACCAATAGGTTTGATTATTGCATAGTTTTTTCCTCCTGTGACATCACATTTTTTCATCGTAACTGTGACATTGAAAAGAACCTAAATTTGGGGCAAAGGGAGGGGAAGAAGATATATTTATATATGTTGATTATTTTTATTACCAATATTATATCTGTTAATGATATTTTGAATCAGTAATATACCATCTTATAGAAATTAATATTTATAAATTACACACACACTCATACATAGATATGACATCCCTTTTTAATTTCATTTATTTCCTAATATAAACTGGACAATTAAAAGATGCTGACTGCTACTTGACTGTACTACAGCATTAAATAGAGTTTCAAGACTATTTGAAATGTCCATTCCACTTTTGATACATACATATATAGGTATATATTGAATTGATATATAATATATATGGATATGTATGGCTATATCCATCCCAAGCAAAGAGCCTAACACAAATATATTTATATTTGTATGTGTATGTATATACATATATACATATATACACATGTATATGCATATATACATACACACATATACACACATGTATATACACACATGTAATGATATGCAAGATCTATATTTAGGCTATATATTATATATATGCATTAGAAATTAGAATTAGTATCATAATATTAAAATCAATGCAGTTAGTGTTATACTTGAGATGTTTTTAATCTTAAGAATGTTAAAGATTAACAGACATAGGATAATATGATCACCGCCAATATTTGTAATAGAGCAAAACTCAGGTTTTATGTAACCAGAGGTCATATGACTCTTCCTGAGAATTAACTTGTTTGTACTACTTGTTGAAAGTGAGAGGAATAATAGAATTTAGATAAAGAAAAGAAAAAAAGTAAGAAATAGGGAAAAACATTCTGTCAAACTGATTTTGAAAGAATGACTATGTCTAATAAGGTAACTCTTACTCAGAAAGTAACTTAGTGTTACCTTTTGTTAAAACAAAGTTTATTCTATGTTTAATAGAAATCAAATATATATTTTGTAAACTGGAATATAATGTCTTTTGAACAAAATCCAAGGAGTGATTTGGAGGAGCCTACAAAACTAGAATCTAGCAATAATTAATTTCAAATATACATCTTGTTAGAGCAACTATACTGCCTGAAGATTCTGAACTTATCAAAAGGGAAAAATATCCTTAAAATAAAGAGAAAGGAAGATTCTCTTGTATTCAATCTTAGAATCTTAGGACATTTTATTTCTTTCAGTAACTTTGGTTTTCTCTGTAGCATGACATTAAAATAATATCATAGACTCTTAGAGATGGAAGGAAAAGGGATTAGAAGTCTTGTAGTCCAAACTATTCATTTAAAAATGGGGCAGCTGATGCCTCAAGAGGTAAATGACTCACTGAAAGTCACTTCCTCCAACAAGAATTCCCTTTAAAAGCATATTTCTTTGTGTTTACTCTCTATTGTGCCAGTCCTGGGAGAAACCGTATCTCCCATGGTCCTGTTTCCTGATGCTACCATAACCTGGGCCTCTCTTTTCCATATTTCATTTCTTTTTAGTTAAATGATGATACTGCCTTTTTATTGTTCTTAACAAATTTCCCTGCCTCCTCCTAGATCATGATGAATGTATTGAGACAATCACAAAGTGAAATATTTTGGAATTCTTTGTCTTTATCAGCTGCTCCATCATTCCCATTCTTTTCTGTGTCTTATTAATTTTCAGTTTCTTATTACTCTGAGAATTTTCAGATTCAAAACCAAAAGGTATTATCATCATTGTAAGTATAGATACTACTTGTTTGAAGAGATGTGGTTTCTTAATATATAATGGCTGTGACACCTAAGTTTAAAGTTATTATCACTGAAAAAGTATTTAATATAATGTATATTTATTTATTTTAACTTGAGAGCTTGAAAGAAGAGTCAATGAAGTTAAAATAAGTAGGAACTTTGCAAAGAGATAATAAAGTTACGTTAAAGTATAAATAAGATCCTTGGAGTCAGTAGTAAGAAGTTTTTCACAATGGTTTGATTTTTCTGTGAGAAAGCATGCCAAACATTTAGCTTATTTTAAATGGGGAAAAGCACACCCACGTACTTCGTCATTGCTTGTCACGTTTCCGCATCCGTCTGTGCCTGGCTTTCTGGTCCCATTTGGACAGATGGCAGTAATGTTTAAGTAGATGCCTTTTACCTGGTTTTCCACCTGAACTTTCACTTCTGATATTAGTTTCTGCAGAGACAATTTTTTAATTGTATACTATAGAAGTTTCAAATGTAAGCAGCGAAACAGAGTCATGCTTATTAAATCACTCTAGATTTAATTTCACTAAATCAAAGAGTCTTTATAAAAGATGAATGAAAACAGTTTCCACATAATGACCCAATTATACTTGAAATACATAATAAATATGGAAGGATTAGACTATCTGCATTTAAATTGCTCTATTTTTTCACATATTTCCATGACTATGCATTTTGATCACTTACTTCAAAGATAAATCTCACTTGGCCTGTTTTAAAAATAATCATTTTTAATCCAATCGTATTCATATTTTGTGATAAAATTTAAATAAAATATTGAAAATACATATGTCATCACAGAGGGTCAATCTTGACAGTTTAAAATCTATGCTTCTGACATTTATAGCTATTAGAGAAACATTTCAGTTTCAAACACTGAAGACTATCATGAAAGCTAAAATGCATTTTTGATAAAGAATTGAAAGGTAAATTTTGGGGAGGCCATTTCTATCCTATAAGCATAAGAATTACCTGCCAGATATGGTCCTATACATTCTGCAAGTATAGCTTAGAATTGTTTGAGTCAATCAAGCAATTCTAGCTTGTTCTAATTCATACTATTGAAATAGAGCCCCTTACTGAGCAGAAAACTATTCATTTATGCAATCACTTAAAAAAATCTGTGTAATGCCCATCATATATCAAGCATACACTGATTCCTTCCATCAAAACCTTTAAGTTTCAAAAGTTCTAGCTGCATTAAATATATACTGTAGATCTGTGGGTATTTCATCTCATAAAATTCAGAGTCTACCACATGGAAAGATACTTAAGATATGCTTGTAAACAAAGGAAGGGAAAAGATGAAGTAAGTACCTAAGGAAAGAGAGTACAGTAGTAGGGCATGAAGAAGAAAACTTTAAATGGCTCCTAATTCTTGACTCGAGTAATTTTTCTTCTTAAGCTGTATAATCAATAAAGAGATGTATGCTGACTAATTAATGATTAATCATGGAATTATGGTAGTAAATCTTTATTTAGACTAAGATATTTCCTCAAATTAGTCAATTCTATTTGGATTAGGTAAGACTGAGTCAGCTACATTTTTTATTGCCCAAAGAGCTCATACATTGTAATCACTTAATTGAACAGTTTTGGCAAACCAATAGAAACTTTTGATATACAAATGGTGTTGTTATGATGATGGTTTACCATATCTGAAGAAAGTTTCTATTATAATAAGTGTTCTCAGTTTGCCCTCCTAAAATTCTGCTTCTCTTAAAACTTTAAGCCAATTATAACAATGTTTTATCAAGCAGGGTGTGAAGACAAATATCTAAAATTTTGTCCAATTTTGGGATTTAGAAATTAAGTTTCCCTTTTAAAAATCTAACAAATACAGAGGCAGAATCTATTTTTTGTGATATACAGTTCCTTTTTCATTCAATGTCATTCATTTTCATTTTTTAATTTCAACTAAATCACTATTATTAGAGTTAGGATGTTTACATAATTTTAATTCTAATGGTAATGCTAATATATAGAATAAAACCAAAAATATAACCTCACTCACCATTTTCTAAGTTTATATATACTTTTATAAGATTCTTGAAATGAAGTGCAAAAAATGAAAAGTTAGAATAAAAAAAGTTTTTTCAATAAATTGTGAATAGTTTCTGTTGGACTGTGAAGACAAAATGAAATTTCAGAAGAATTTTGAAAATATAGACATGTATAAAATAATAACAGGATCTCAACTTAAGAAGATTAGTTAGAATAAGTTTTCATTGAATTTACTAGTATTTTTCCATTGCTTAAGGTTAATCAGAACTGCAGTTAGCTAAGGCATCACATACCGATCCAAGGCAAATAAAGAGCATAAAACCAAATGCTGCCATTTGCCTTTCCATTGGTGCAGTCTGACACACAAGCAAGTCTTTCAAATTATATTCCTTGTTTAATAAATGGGTCTATACTAGGGTAGCTTATGACACTGTCAGTTCCTTCCTTATTTCGATTATTCCTGGGAACACAGTAGGAATGAGAATTAATTTTATACGCATTTGATTTTCCTTGATAAGAAGCTACCCTGGTCCTAATGTTCTTTTGTAATAGTGAGAAAGAAATACAATCAAACATGCTCGTCCTTATTTCATTCAATGTAATTTTCAGGCATAGAGAAATTCCTTGGCAAAAAACAAAAAAAACAAAAAAACAAACAAAACATTTATTTTATAATACTTTAAAAAAAAAGAAGATTTAAATGAGCCCTTCATTTTCTATCTCATGTCTACTTCCTGCCTTTCCCTTTGTATCTGAGTTGAAGGCAGATGCCACATGAAGAAAATAAGAGAAACCTGAGATTTCTCACACTTCTTGAGCTACCATTTCTGCCTCTCAACTCTACTATGTCAGGAAGGGAATCAGAAAATTTGGGGAAGTGAGACTTTATTAATGGTCCATGACTTCAGGGTAGAATAGAGCATATCTTTGGATATTATGTGAAAAACAAACAGGTGATATCAGACTGAAGGAGGCTCCTGGGGCCTGAAGTTAAGGAAGACCTAGGCTCTGTTCCGGCTGCTTCTGCTTGTTAGCTGTTTGGCCTTTGGTTAATTTGCTTAGCTTCTTTGAGGTTCTACAAATACACAGTGGGAACATTAACATCTGTTTTATAGGTCAGTTCCACAGATTAAATGAGATCATGTATGGAAAATAACTGCTTCTTAGTGGCATTAAAGTAACACTCACTGTTATTACAACACCTTAACAGAGAATTCATTCCAGGAATGACCTAGGTTGAAAGAGCAGATGTTTCTTTAAATTGCATTGGCATCCAGTCTTCACAAACTGGGGACAGCAGACAACTGTCAACTCAGTAAAATAGTATATCTCTTAAGGTGTTCTTTTAATCAAATTAGAGTTATAAAACTGTTACAATAACTGATGTAACAATCAAGTGATTGATCTAAGAGACTCAAATAGAGTTCTCTTAGTAATTTCTGTATTCCAGATAGTTCATTTCTCCTGACAGGTTACTGCTTTAAATAAAGTGAATTTCTTCTTTTATCTTTGTGACATAGGAAATTGTGAAATTTCTTGGTAATAAAGTATATTCTATAGCTGTGATTTGGCGACTCAGTAAACATTCAATTTGGAAGGAAATTTAGATCCCCTGTAGTCTTAGCTGGGTTTACTGTCAGTGAGACACAGTGAGGCACAGAAAGCTGAAGAGACTTTCCAAAGGTTTGATGGCTAGTTATTAGTGGAGCCGGAGCTAAACTCCATTACTTCATTACTAATGTAACATTCTTTCCCCCTCTCCTTTCAAGATGATAAGGCACTAGTTTGTACCTTGCCACAGAAATGGGGGTTAAAAGCTTATTTTTAAAAATTGTGTTTAATATATACATACCTGATAGGCTTCTACTACCAAATTATTGAGGTTTGCAGCTTTGGATTCTATTTCACCAGCAATGGTACCAGGCAAGAGGGGTAGAAGGTCCTAGAAAATATACCAATAACATTTACTTAATGACAGCCATATGCCACAGATATTTAAAAGTCTTATAGTTATCAATGAAGGTGACATTACATGAATAAAAAATACGAGAAAAAAAAAAACTAGGGCACCCAAAGCATATACACCTGAAATGGCAGTGTATGCATGTGTATGTGCAAGAGTGTGTGTGCATGCACAAGTTACATGCTAACCTAAAAACTTAAATTGAAGTATAGGCCAGCATTTCCCAAAGTATCTTCCTAGGAACATAGTCTCAAGAGATTTTAAATGTGAAAGGGTTCTAAGGGCAGGTAAGTTTGAGAAATTCTGCATATGGTTTCTTCAGTGTAGAGACTCAAAATGTATGCTTCAATTACATTTTATTTCTGAATCGTAGGTTCAGAGAAATCCTACGATTTCGAAATAATGTAGCATTATTGAAGGCAGCATTTTCTAACATTTCCTTAATTATAAACATTTTCAAGAACAATTGTTCCATGGAGTGAACTTTATTACTTGTTGGCCTAGACTGGAGAAAAAAAAATTGTAGTCACACGTGGAAGCTTCATGGAGTGGGTGTTTTTGATGGATGGTACTGAATAATTATGGAGAAAACCCTAGGTAGGTATTCATAGTGAGAAAAACAATTAGCAAAAGCTTAAAGCTTTACCTGAGTTTTAGATAAAGTAAGAACAGAGAAGAAACCAGTCTGACTGGAATGAAGGGTGTATGTTTACTATAAAGAATCAGATTATGAAAAGTCTTGAAATCCACTTATACACTCATTTTATTATTCAGAAGCATTAAGTTTCTTCTGCATGCCAGCCACTACTTAGACACTAACAACTAGATATCTCAGGTAATGAGGAAAATGTGTCACTTACACATTTTAAAAATCCATTTATCTAACATTTGTTGAGCACCTATTGTGTACCACTTTGGAGATGCTAAGTTGCTAGGCTACTAGTTTCCACCTTTAAGGATCTCACAGGTACATAAATGACAGTTTCAAAAAAACGCAACATGCACATGAAGCAAGAGAAAGAATGCACGAACCCTAATGAGAGCAAGCATCGGAGGGCTGAGGGCTGAAGAAGGCTATCAGGAATTGTTTCCTGGAGGAGCTGTGTCTTAAAAAACGAGTAAGAGTTAGGCAAATCATTAGGGAGAAGGACTTCAAGGCATAGTTAGTATGAAACTTGGCACAAAGAAGTGAAAGAGCCTGGTGAATGGTGTGCACAGGAGAATTAGAAGGATGACTCGAGGGGCAAGTATAAGGCATCGAATAGCGGGTGATGAGGCCAGAGAGGCAAGCAGGGACCAGACAGTCTCCTATGCCACATTAAAGACTTGATCCTCTAACTCAGAGGGAATACAGGAACAGTTTATTCCACGGAGTACTGTGGTCACACTTGTGAATTAATTAGTCAGGTTTTGGATTTAGGAGAAGTGTTAAGAGGCTGTTACAAGCCAGACAAAGGTGATTGAAAAAAATGTCTCAGGGCAGCCAACATAGGTAACTCTAAGAGCATACACAGGACTCATAATAGAACTTGTCATGTGTTCAGAACCTGTCAACTCTTACTTTGCACACAATTCAATAATAATAAGCCTGCCTGATTTTATGGTTTATAAGTCAGTGGAAATTATTTTTTAATGGAGCATGGAGAAACTGCTAGAGCCAGTAACAGCATCCAGAAATAATAAATAGCAGAGAAAGAGGAGGTAAAAGCAATGAAAACAGTATAAGGAATATAGTCAATAATATTGTAATAAATATATATAGTGCCAGATGGGTACTAAATTTATTGGGGTGATCACTTCGTAAAGCGTATAAATATCTAATCACTATGTTGTACACCTGAAACTAATGTAATATTGTATGTCAACTATAATTGAAAAATAAATCAACCCCTCTCTCCCAAAAAAGCTGCATAATAATTTGAAATTCAACTATTAAGCTTAGAGGTTAAAGAGCATAGGATTTAGGAGCCGTTAGGAAAGTCTGGGCATGTATATAACCTCCCTAAATGTATTTCCTCATATTTAAAAAATGGGCATATTAGTTATACTGCCCTCATTGTTATGAGTTGTTAAGAGTATTAAAGGAGTTAATAAATTCAGTGCCTGACAAGAGTATGTACTCAATTAAGTGGAAGCTGTTACCGTTGTTACTAAAGTAGTTTGGGCATTGGGTTAGGGCCCAGAGCCCTTCTTCTGTGGGTATTAATGGCTGTAACATTAAAAGGGGGTTCCATGGTATATAAATTTGGGAAAATGGTGAATTAATTAAAGTTTCACTACAGATTTCTAGGGGAAGAGGTAGAACGATTAAAGTAGTGTTATCAGATGATAAATACGGTAGTTGGGTATTACGGAAGCTGATGGAGGGCACATCTGCTTTGTGGTAAATGCAAATGAGTTAAGTATTTGTTGAAGACAAATGAAAACGTAGTTTCTCTGCAGTATTAAAAATAAGTAAAGGACATCGGGAGCAGAAGGAAGAAGCAAAGATGATAGAATAGATGAGGAAGACCCATGACCAGACATGTGCAATGAAATTAGAGTATAATGGCATCATGGAAATGAAGAAAAGAGAGTTTCCTGGAAGAAAGAACCTAAAAGACTGCAAAGAGAAAGCTATAACAGGGTCACATAAGAGCAGTTGTATGTTGTGGGGAGGTCCCATGGTGCTGCCAGAGTGACACAGCTGCCAAATGTCTATTCTGCTTGTGGGTTTCACTGGCCCAAAGGATTCTGGACAAAATCAAGGTTATTCTTATGTAGCAAGCCACTTGCCTGGCTCCTCTTGTTCTCTTATTGGAAGACCTTGACCAAATCTAGGTATGCTGGTGCTGTTGAAAATTAAGCTGATATTCCCCCAACATAATCTATTTTTAGGATATGCCATGCGCTCCAGACATGGATATTGCAGTTGGAATGTAAACTACTTTTCACCTGATGAAATTCCTTTTCATTATTATCACAGTCAGTATCACCAAGCTTCAGTGCCCACACTTGATTCTAGGTGTTACAAATACAGAATCTGTACTTAAACACTTACTTAAAACACTGTAGTACACATTAGTTAACACAGTATTAAATTAGATTGTACAAAGTGCAATAACTCCAGAATCCTTACTTGTGGTTCTAATAAGTAATGTAACATCAACTACCAAGGCAAACATTTTAATTTTTAAAATTTGGGAATGAACGTACCTTATACCAATGAAACTGTTTTCCTTGAACTGCGAAGATGACATTAATGTTGTTGTCTATTAACTTTTCTGAAAGTTGGCCCAGTGAGGGATGTTCCTGTTAACAGATATTGAAATAAAGAAGGGAGTGAAATTTAGTAGGTCGATCCCACCCATATCCAAACATTCCTTATGTGGGAAACCATATCACTGACATAAAAATGTATTTTGTTGGGAAGATTATGATTTTACTAGAGGCATTTAAATTCTTTTAAAGAATAAGATCAATATCAACATATTAAGGATATTTTATAGACAAAAGCTCCAAAACCTAAAGCTCAGAAAAAGAAGAGGGCTGAATTCAACATAGTAAAAAGAGTGTTCAGCAGCTCTTTAGTTTAATACTGGACTGAAACTGATATAATTGAAAGGTAATTTAAAATTCAGAAACAGACACATTAGTGAAAATAACAAGTGAACATCAATAGAAAGTGATGAAATGCAAATATATGCATATACATATATGCATGTACATATTTGATATATAACATAATACAGCATATACTCTATTTAAAAGCAGAAGACCCCTGTACTCAAATCCCAGGTTGTCACTGTATGATAAAAATCCTATGTAGTATCTGAATGGTATCCGGTTTTCATGATTGCTGGCAAGATGAAAAACATAACAATAGTGTGTGAACTATCTAGTGCAGTTTCTTGCATATTATAGGTACTCAAAACTAATAGCAATTATTGTGATTTTTATTATCATTCTAATTTCACTTTTTGTCATATACACACACATATACATATATATGTGTATATATATAGATATAAATATATATATAATATTATATTTTATATATATAATAAATCTGTTGCACTTTGATAAAGAAAACTTCCGTAGAGCCAGCTGTTACCTTCTTTGTGTAGTGAGAAAGGTTGGGATAAGTAGAAAGGGAATAAAATTTAGTAAATATGATAAGTCTGACAACTACAGAAATTGCTATATCTTAAGTTATATAGTTAGATGTTATACTTGATATTTTTTCTTTCTATAAATTCTCTTCTAGAAATTAAAGTAATAATCTCAAATAGCAGCTTCATACTAGACATCTCTTAGAGTGGTGATGTCAAACTTCCCCTATAGTGGTCCTCATCTGTTCACTGGTGCCTAGTTGTGTTAGCCAAGGCTCGTGTGACTGAGCCTAATCGGTAGTGTGTGATTCAAGTTCGTATTATTCTGTAGTTTGTACTCCCCGCTTCACCCTCCATTGCTAATTGTTTTTTCTTAAGGGAAAATTTCATTAAACCATCTTGGTTAACGTTTCTGTATTTTGGCAACTACGTGAACTTAGTAAAAGCGCTAATTTTAGTAGTTTTACTTACAGTCTAAGTTCTGTGACTCACATATTAAATTTACATATACAGACATAAGAGATAGCCTTGTGCTTAAAAATATTGTCACTAACATGAATAAGTGCTATTATCTGAATATTTGTGCCCTCCTCCCCAAATTCATATGTTGAAATCTTAACCCCCAAAGTGATGGTATTGGTTGGTGATCAGGTCATGAAGGTGGAGCCTTCATGAAGGGGATTAGTGCCCTTGTGAAAGAGAGGCATTGGAAAAAGCTCCCTTGTCCCTTCTACCATGTGAGGTTACAGCTAGAAAATGTCATCTATGAAACAAAGCAGGCTCTCATCAGACTTTGAATTTGCCAGTGCCTTGTTCTTGGACTTACCAACCTCCAGAATTGTGAGCAATAAATTTCTGTTTATAAGCCACCCAGTTTATGCTTTTTTGTTATAGCAGCCCAAATGGACTAAGATAATAGCCATAACAAATGGGCTTTTATTTTTATATAACCTATAATTGCTGTGGTAGAAGTAAATCAAATTTTCATGAACTGCATTTAAAAGTGATATGAAACCAATTTATGAAGAGGTTTAAAAACTATTACCACATGGATTTCCATAAGAAAATTTCTTGCCCCAAGCATTTCTCAAAATATAATTTTAAAGTAATAGAAAAACATTTCTCCAAATATAAATTCTACCAGATAAATTTTTATTCCTTGTTTCTAAGAATATGTATCATTTTAAAACAGATTTATGACAGTTTGCATAATGCTAGTAAAGTAAAGAGAACAAGTAAAGGAAAGGTAAATGAGTATTTTTTTAAAGGCAGCAACTACTTTTCAGATATTTTTGTTTAGACAAACAATAATCACAGTTTGCCAGGCATTCCCCCTTCTTAATTTTTAAAACCATTCATATTTAAGGAAAATTTAATCCATATGTTTTTTTAACTGGCTTATACTTCACACATATAAAATCAATATTTAAAGAACAGCCAAACATGTAAGCAGCTTTCAGAGCCTTCTTAATCTCTTTCCTCTTTCAAAACCAGGAAGTCACATTGACCAAAAATACACAAAATTTAAATCTAGAAAGTTCTAGTTTGGTCAGAAGCTCATTACAAAGGTCAGTTAGGTTTTTAAGCTTAAAAGAACTTTTTTTTTTTTTTTTTAGCCTTAGGAAGAAATCAGTTTTAAAAGAAAAGCAAGTACCTTGACACAGATTTGTCAAAATTACAAATGTGTAACAGATGTTTAAATAAACCAGGAGAGCTGTGGACTAATGGCCATTATTGAAGCCCTCTCCTCTTTCCTCTGTGAGGCACATTATCTTTTAAGCATTTTATCTTTTATGTCTTGTATTTCATTAGCAGGAACACTCCCTCTCAGCCAGCTGTTCTACTGACGTCACCGTTTCTCATCTCTAACTCCCCCTTTGTCTAATCCATCATATATTGTTTCTCTAAACTCTAAAAATAATTGACAGAGATAACAGGCATTTCAGGGAGAAGGGAAAGTAATGTGCCATACAGCTGCTAAGTAATTTAGGGCAAAGGGATTCCTTTCACATTTTTCTTCTTCACCAACACCTTCACTGTGACTTATGGGAAATAACTTAAAAATGTCAGAAGTGAAGAGGAGGTTAAGAAAGATTCATTGAAAGCAACTTCAGTTAAAGACATAACTGTGTGGAGATGTATGAAAGAATTTTAATAATGTGCATATAAGTGGCAAAGAAAGAAGTGTTTAAGATTCTTTTCATGAAAGGAAATTCAGAATAAATTTTTGTAAGATAATATAGAATTCGTAGTATTGAATATTATAATAAGATATGAAAAAAAACCAATGTCTTGGTAAATACAGTTTACTTTTTAGATGAAAGAGACAAATAACGTGAAAGCAATCTTATAGCAGAGATTTATTTAGAGATGAAGACTTTAAATTATGTGTTGTCAGTCCCTGTCTATTGTGATAGCCTATTTTTGCATAGACTGGGGTTTTCCATCAGTGGCACAATTGATATTTTGGGTCAGGTATTCTTTGTTGTTGGTGAGGGGTTGTCTGTGCAGTGGAAGATATTTAGCAACATCCGTGGCCTTTATCTACTAGATGCCAGTATCTCCCTTTTCCCCAGTTTTAATAACCAAAATGTCTTTTGATATTGAAATGCCCTCTGGGGGGCAAAATTGCTCCATTTGAGAACCATACCAAGGGCAGGATCTCTGGAAAGAGACCACCTGGGATCTCAACTCCTGGTTCTGCAATTACTAGCTATGTAACACTGGCCAGCTGTCTTAACCTCTCTTTGATCCAGTTTCTGTATGTATAAAATAGGTATAAATACTAGTATCTACCTCTCAGACTTATGATGGGGATTAAATGTGCTAATATGTGTAAAGGCTTTTTGTTTACCATGTTGTGTGCCCAGATTAGTGGTGAGTAGGGACTCATATCCTGATGTCAACACTGTTTAGTATTTACCATAGACAATACTATATAAGGCTGTGTGACCACACACAAGTTTCTGATCCTTTTAGTGTCTCTATTTTCTCATTTGTGAAATAGAGGTAATAGCAATATCTACACCTCACTGGGATGTTAGGTGGTGGTGTATAAATGTAAGGGACAAACAGCACAGGACTGCCTAATAAAAAACAGCTTTCAATAAAAGACTACTTAATAAAAGACATTTGGAGGCCATTACTAAAGGCTAGATGTTAGGGTCTTGGATATGCTTTGTTTGACTTCCCTCATTTATTTACCCCTTGTACCCGGCCCCTAAAGTGTTT
The DNA here is from genome assembly GCA_004027375.1 of Macroglossus sobrinus. Lineage (NCBI taxonomy): Eukaryota > Metazoa > Chordata > Mammalia > Chiroptera > Pteropodidae > Macroglossus > Macroglossus sobrinus. The sequence goes on from PVKZ01001883.1 coordinate 222,269, forward strand.
GTGGCTCCTGTCCAACATAGCATCAATTGTAATCACAATATCCCAGTTTTACTAAAGTGAGGGGCATGTACTAATAATTTTTGTAAGCGTTTCAATGAGAGTGGTGATAAAAAGTTTTGTGCTTAAATATGAATGAACTGAAACATATAATTGAATTGGAACATTCTGTTTCATAAATATTTTAATCAGAATTTTGTTTTCATTTTGCCACTGGCAAACCATTATTTTTTCTCATTATCAGAGCCATTATAAAAGCAATGCTAGGCTATTTTGAGCCTAGCCCAGGTGATTCTGTGTGCAACTTTTGCTTTCAATTTAAAAGACAAAAATAAATTAAATTTGTTTGCAGAGATCATTTCCTGGCTGTTTTACTGCTAGCGTGAGAAGCATTTAAATTAGATTGCTTCTAAAGTTATTGAAGTTATTATTGTTTTCATAGCATTTAAAATTTAAAACAGTTCAGAGAGGAGTATCAGGCGGATATCAAACATTTTGTTAGTTTTAAAAGTTGTAACAATACTTAAAAAAATTGCACATGGACTTAAAAACTTTTTAGATATATTCTGCCTGGGTGACACTCTAAACTGATCTTATCTCTTTAATTAATTTAGAAAGTTATATTTTTATGCAGTGTTAAGCAGAGAAAAACAAAGTAATAATCATGAAATAAGGTGAAAATTTTTATTATATACTTTAATTTAGTCTGTTATAATTACTGTTATTATTATTTTCATAATGATGAATCAGTAATTTCCATGAGACAAAATAAATATTAATACTTGTTTTTCCCCTTAAAATAATAATTTTGGTTTAAATGGCCTCTCATTTGACTATAAACAGTTGTTTTGCTGTTAAGCCTCAGTATGTAATAAAAGGTAGATGATTTGTGGTTATTCTAGATCTTTTTTTTTTCATTAGCTATGGTAATTGGTATGTGCAAAAATGAAGAATACTGAATAAACTTGCGTTAGGAAGTATATCTTTTTAAAGTGTTTGAAGCATTAGAATAATTATTTTTATAAGAAGCTTCAGAGTCAAATATGCTTTAAAATATTTTAAAGAACAACCCTAATGCAGTTTCTTTCAGTGTCATCAAAATTTCGTACATTCACTAGTTAACTGAAGGGCAGCCAGTACTACGTTAGAATGAAGATTGTGGCATGGGCGCAAGCTAGAGATCTGAGAATCAGATACCCTGCTCAACATATTTTTTCTCCCTTTCCACTTCATTTATTGAGGATGGGTATGATGATGCCTACCATGCTGAGCTGATACAGAGATTTAGTGAGCTAAAGAATGTGAAGAGTCTGGCAGATCACCTAGCTCAGGGTCAATAGTAATAAATGGAGGCAGTCAGCACAGCATCAGGTTGAAGTACATTAATGGATTCTGGCCTTAGATAGCTTAGGTGTGGATCTTGACTCATATTTGTGGTAGTTTTGTGGTCTCGCATAAATTAATCTGATATCTCTAAGTTTCAGTTTCCTCAACTACAACGAGTTGTGGTAAGGACTGAAGGAGATAACATAAGCAATATGCTCAGCATGATGCCCAACACAAAGTAAGTACTCAATGAATTAGCATTTTTATTAGTATGTGTCTGAGATAGTTAATACTTTCTGAAGTTGAAGAGGCTATCTCTTAATAACAGCAGCAAAAATAATTGTCTCTTTAGTAAAAGAATAAAATCGTGTCCTTACATGGAATGCTGTCCGATTTCAGCAAATATAACAAAATGTCTGAAATAGCTCTTTCAGAAAAAAATAGAACACAAAGTAGTATAATAACTTTCTAAAAATTTGTTAACTCAGGTAGCAAAGTTATGGATTGAATTAGTAAAGTATCTTCTCAAGCTCCTTTTATACATCTGTAGTTCTGGAAAAATTGAATATAATTCCAAGTAGTTTAGGTATATTGTAAAAAGAAAGCTTCCTAAATGTCTTATTATAAATCATGAATGTGTTAAAGTTGCATGAGAAGTCAGAGGCAGAATATTAATTGTTTTTACCTAAGGAAGCAAAACTCTTGAGTAATGCCTAATATGCCTTCTGCAATTAAGCTTCAGTCCTTTAAGATGGTAATCAATTCAGCAGCTAGTCCATCCAAATGAGGCTGCAGGAGAGGGAATGAAGCCAGCAGTAAGTGAATTCTGAGATGTTGTATGATTGGGTGAAGAATCGCTGACCATAGTATGTTGAGGCACATAAATAAAGAAGACTGAGTCAAGAGAAAGAAACACCACACCTAAGCTACTAAATACAATTAGAAATATGGCAGGATTTTGCCTATTTGCATCTCTTCATCTACTACTGAAAGTCATAACAACATTTGAAAATCTCATTAACAAAGGTTCATTGTGTGACCTGTGTGCCTCTTCCAAATACTTGTTCCTTTCATTGTTACTGGAGACCTTGGTATTATCCTTGGCCTCTGCTAAAAGTGGGGTGAATAGTTGTGAGGGCTCTGAGTGAGGTAAGGAATTACCCTGGAAGAGCTGGGTGGGCAGACAGGGTCAAATTCCAGACCCTTAGTATTAATAACCTGTCTTCTACACCATTAACATTTTTTATAGTAACATCTACCATTTTCAAAAGAATGCCATATTTTAAATCGCCATTATTACTGGATAAATTAGAACAGCACATTACTATTCAAGTTTTTCATTTCAGCACTTAGAGAAAAAACAGTGGAAAATGTGATTTATTCAATAGTATAACATCCAGTAACCATAAAAATTTATAATAATGTGTAAATACAAACTATTTTAAATTATATCTTCTTTTGTAATTTATGTAAGTCAAATTATTTGCTTTATTTCTTCCATAAGTGAGACTGTAACCAGAAAGAACAAAAATTAAACCTGGAACTTCATTGCTCTATTTCTTCTACTTTCCTCTTCTGACACTGTGGCAAATTAAGAATATGAATTTTTACATAAGATTGAACTGGACTGAGCCCTAGCTTTGTTACTTATTAACTTTGTAGCCATCTGTCCTTAGTCACCTTATTTCTTCTACCCTTGGTTTTTCCGTTTGTAAAAGAAGGATAATTATGACTGCCCTACAGAGTCATTGTAAAGATAATTTTGACTCCGTATGCAGTGTTTGCTACAGTGGTTTCAGGTAGTAAATACTCAAAATATGGTAGTTGTTCTCATTCTGGAATTCACATCGACCCTCACGAAATAGCTATGTGTACAAGCAGAACTTGCCCATGTAATTTAGACATATAAAAAATCTTTTATCAGTTATTTCCTTTTATAAATAAAGGAACCAAAGTTTGGACCAAGAAGCTCAGCATTCAACATCACTGGTATTGGCTGCTAGAGATAAAGCCAGGAAGCAAACTGTTTAATTGCTTGTCTAGCTTACACCTTTTATATTCCTCTATAATGGCCAAAGAGGAGAGGATGGAGATCATTTTAAAATGAGAAGGTAAGTATGCTTAGAGTCAGGTTCAAGGTAGCTTTGGATATAGAAAGTTTCAGAGAAATAACGCATCTTGTAGATATAAATGCATAATGAAGAGATCAATCAAAAAGCTTCAGCTTCTTTTGTTTTTGGGCAGTGATCAAATGAAGGGAATGAGAATTCTCGGAAAGAGGAACCTTAACACAAAGACTTGGGATGAGAGAAAAGTATTTTTCTAAGGTATTAACACACAGCTCCTTGGTTTCCTCAGTAAACATCAGTGATATATGGCAGGCTTATTCTTTTCAGTAAGTGGAAAAATGCTGAAGAAGGCAAATGAAGTTCATGATAGACTATCCAAATTCCTGATGTCATAAGAGCCCAAATACTGTGTAAAATTCCACCAGAATTAGAATTTATTTCCATAAGGTTATATGGCATGGCATATGTCTAAAATTAGAGCATTTTTTTTTTTTTACTTAAGGAATCCTTCCTAGATGAGTGACAGCGACAGCACCCTTTAAAATACAATTATGGAGAGATGACTTCAGTGACTTGGCAAAACCTCAAAAGAATAACGCAATGCTATTTGAGATAATGTGATTATTACTTTTCTTTAAAAAGAAAGCTTCTCCTTGTCTCACAATAGAATAATTCTTCTTGTCTCCTCCTCCACTCCCCAGTAAATAAATTAGAACTCTATCTCAGATTTAAAAGAGGTTAACTAGAAAGAAAGGAAGATAAGAAATGACTAAACTGAAGTGGAGAGGGTGAGGGGGTGGGGGAGAGTGAGGTGGGTCTACCACAATGAAATGTAGCGAGTGGAAGAGAATTAACAAAGGGAAAGACACTGCTGGAATAATTCTAAACCCCGAATTTTAATTACAGACTCTAGTAAGCCTTTTAAACTCTTTAAAATTTGAGGCTGCTCTCAAGCAACTAAACTAACCAATGGCTGAACTTCTTTCATGTGGTAATATAATTGCTTCTCTAGACTTTCAATGAATTTAGTAGGATATTCCAGATAACTAAATTTAAACAATTTAAATTTTACTCATGGGAAATATACAAATTTCAGCATAATTTATATGCTTTTAACATTACAGATCCCAAACTAGGTATCAGATGCCGGGAGCAGTGTAGCACTTCAACAGGGTGCCTCGAAATGTCTTAAATTTTCAAGGAAAACTCAGTGATACTCAGCATATGTCAGGTATCCATGAACTACTACCTGGAGTTAGTTCACAGCTTTAAGATTATATTTGACTCTGCTCCTTTAGAGCCAGGATCCTCAACCTTCAGGCCACTGACTGGTACCAGTCCATGGCCTTTTAGGAACCGAGCCACACAGCAGGAGGTGAGCAGTGGGCCAGTGAGTGAAGCTTCATCTGTATTTGCAGCTGCTCCCCAGCGCTAGCATCACTGCCTCAGCTCCACCTCAGATCCTCAGGCATTAGATTCTCATAGGAGTACCAGTCCCTGGTACCAAAAATGTTGGGGACTGCTGCTTTAGAGGACATCATGTCTTTGCAAAGCTGGGCAGAATAAAAGTAATTGTGAAATAGGAAATGAGGGTGGCAATATCCAATCTGATTCCAAGTCTTGGAAGTTCCTATCAGTAACTTGTTTACTAAGAATGACACAAATATATGTATATGTGATTCATGATGTATATTATTATTATTTTTTTAACTGGCTGCTGAGTTTTTAGGACATAAACAGTTATTTGAACCTACAATTTAAAAAGACAGAACTGTTAGTTTTTTTTCTCCCCCCCCCCTTTTTTTTTTTTTGTCTAGGGGCACCAGGGTAAAAAATTACTAAGACACTAGGGTAGAAAGATCTGAGAAAGTTTGGAAGTTTCTGTTCTAACATTTGCATGAATGTATAAATATGTGTCCTTGTCAGAAATAAATGATACTTTGTGCAATTGATTTTCCACATGTAGAATAGCTAATGATGGGAAAGATATGGTTCTAGGAATTTGTATGCAAATATATGATTCAGAACTGAAACTAACACTCAGGAAGCAATGATATTCACTGATTAAAAACAAAAGAACTCCTAAATATAGATAAGCTTCAGAGGGAAAGTGTGAGGTACAGAATACTGGAAGCTGGCCTTGTTTTACCATTTTTTCCCCTTTTCTCTACTTATACCCTACTTATTATATTGTGAGGATTCATTAGGTCAAATACACTTTCTTACCAATCCTTAATATGTTTTATATAACAACTTTGTAGAACTATTTTGTTTATATAAAGCAAAAAGGCTGGATGGATAGATGGATGGACTTTTCTTTTAAGGTCCTTCAGTTGCATTAAAAGTAAGCTCTTTTATCATTTTTATTTTCATAATTTATATAGTACTTCAGAGCACATTTGAATCAGCTACTAGATGATGTCAAAGTATTTTAGCCTTATATTTTATTGATAAACATATATAGATTGCATTTTCCCATAACTTTTCTCTCATGGCTTATCCTGACTATTTTCTTGGTACAAGAACAGCTGAATTGTCAATTGAAAGAGTCATAACTACTAAGAGGCTATTCCTACATTACCATGCTTGTTGATCTGACGTAGACGTTGTTTTTCAGATGGCAGTTTCCGTCATTTGGCACCACTATGCCTGCCAATTTGCTATCCAGAGCAAGATGAGATGTCTGATCTGTCATCACCAGAAGCAATCTTTTAGCTTCTTTTCGCCATCCAATATGACTCTTAAAATAAACATGTTATTAGACCTTGTACAATAACAGATCTGTACCATGGTCTTTATCTCAAGTAAACGTTCAAATTCACAAACGTTAACTCAGGCTAGAATGATGTGCATAAACACAATGCTCTTTCATAGACAGAATTAACTTATTTGTACATTCTCTGTTTTACCACAGTCATTTGATCACACTAGCTCCTGGCTACAGATTTCTAGTGTTCTCCCAGAAGAACAAGCCAGGTTGACAACATGCAGAGCGCCCAACGTGATGTGAGTGGGACAGCAGGCTCTTACTGGTTCTTTCTTGGATGGTGGTGAGTGAAAAGAGCAGCCCTTTTGGAAAGGATTTTCCAAGTGCATAAGCTAGTCTTTCCCTTCTGTCTTTTCCTATTTATAACCCTCTCCCAATTTAGCTTCTGTCCTGAACATATAACAAATGAATAACATTAGTGACAAATAAGAGATAGAAGAATATGTTCTTCTATGCTATGTTTTCACTCCATAAATTAAAGAGAACATAGAAATTCTTGGGGAATTTTGCACTGGAGCAAACAATAATGTGAAACTTCTTACCTCACAGACAGCTGCCTGAAGCATAGCATCGAAACCTCCTTCTGGTGTGTCTATATTTCCAGAGATCTTCTGTCTGTGAACAGCCTTTTCAAACTCAGTGATGTTCTCTGTCAAAGACAGCACATGGATATATCCATGGGGAGGCATACAGTCTAAATTGTAGTCACTATATGGGTAAAGAAGAAATGCGATTTTATTTTACTATGCTTCTTTCAAAGATCCAAAATATTACTTGTAGTAAAATTGTGTGGTTGGTGTGAGAAGGGGAATACATTTGTGGTTTTATTGCCAAGGAAATTTTGTAAGAGGAAATCTGTACTTTATAAAATTAGGGAAAAGTTAAATATTGGTGAGTATATCTTTGCAAGTAGGAAATAGAAATATAACAGTTTGGTGTTTGAAACAAGGAAGATTAAAAATATTTTCTTAACACAGCACATCTAAGAGCTTTTATTTGCTAATATGTAGTGTTATTTTTTAAAGAGGATATAAATTTGCAGTGATTCCTTTTACATTTGACCATGGAACAGCTGAAAAACACTTTTTGGGAAATGTTTTTTAGGAATTTAATTAAACTATACTGTTGTTAGAGTATTTAAAAACATTTCACTAATTTTTAAAGTGATGTTTGGTGTGCGATTACTGATGAACAGAGTTTATTAAAATCGTTTTGAGAACTCCCTGATGTTCCCCAAAGTGAGAATCTTTCCTCAGGTACATCCACATAGGAGAAGGCACATGATACACCGTGATATATCAGTCCTGTTCTGCTATAACTGACCGCAGAATTGTTTTGGTAAATTAGAGTGTGTACTGTAAAGTGAGCTGGGTGATTTATGATGGGAGTAGGAAAGATGATGTTAAAAGGAAATGCTTTGTTAAGGAAGAACTAAACACATCTCTCTCTCTCTCAGGCTAATTAGAATATTGTGGGAGAAACTTTTATTTTTAAAGTCGGTTCTTGTTTTGTAATGCAGCACATGCCATTTAGAATCAGACTTCCAAAAAGCCCAAGAAAAAGGGCACTTTCTAGCAGGCAGATTATCATTTTGTGACCTATCCTCCATGTGCTAGCTCTTTTTGAAGTCACATCATAAGCCACATAATTATAAACACAATCACAAACAGTAATGGAAATATAGATGCAGTACTGGCAACATAAGTACTGTAAATCAACAAACATTAATTCAGCAAATTCGAAGCAATCAAAAAGGTAAAACAATTTTCAAAGAGGTGTTTATGTATATGGTAGCCTGATCATTGGAGGTTTGTTCCAAATTATTACTATTATTTGTGCCTTTTTGTGAGAAAAACTAATGAAAAATATTTGAAAAATAGAAAATAAAAAATCTAAGCTATGGATAATCTCAGTAGTTTTCAGATAGGAATGTACTTTCCAAATATTTTCAGTTCTCATTTAATAAAACAAAAATATAAAATTTATTAAGTCCTTTATATAAAAACGAAGTGTGATTTTATAAGAAAAATTTTCATTTAGCATTACAAAGTTCACCTTCAACACTGGATACCTGCATTGATTATGAATCCTCTCTGGGTGGATGCTGATATATGGTGAAACTGTTTTATCAACGTATGAGCCAAATCCAAGACGGAAGTCATGGGAGAAAAATGACATTTTTCTAGATAAATCATTTCCAACAGAATTTAATTTTTCAATATTATTGTGCATTGATGCTGAAACATCAACCAGATAATAAAGATCCACAGGATATTTCTTCAGAGGATGAATTTTCAGCATAAAATTAGCTTCAGCTCCTAGTTCAAAGAAAGACAGATATCATATAGTATTCATTTTAAACATCTCAGTATAAGTTATCAATCAATCAGTTGCATTTTAGATATAGAACAATTATCATAAATTTATACATAATGAAATTAGGAACATTCTAGAATAATTTTAAGGCAGGTTGAAAATTTTTTAGTTTCTAGCTTCTACAATGAATTTCCCATGGTTCTACAGGGCAGATAGAGATAATACCAAATGGACCAGCTCAATATAAATATAGTAGGGAATATATTTATCACTATATGAACCTGTATATCTAGTATCTAGAAAAACATAGCACAAAACAGCAAGCAGCATTCTAACTCCAGAGAGAGTAGGTAGCTTGTTTGTTAAGATGGCTTTTAAGTTTGAAGAAAACCAGAAAGGTATCTTAAGAAAAAATTACCTCTTATTGGATGCAAATATAAATTCATTCTTTTGGGTTAAGGCATATTTATATATGAGATGTGAAAGCTCTTACTGAGAAGTTCATTATGCCATTTTGATAGGATTCTTCCCAGCAGTTAGTTGTGAGAAGTAATAAAACAGTGGTCAAAAGAATGGTACCCAGCAATGCCATATTGAGGACCTGGGCAATGTAGGGAATAGCATTTCTCCAGCCCTTGCTGGGTTCTCAATATAACATATGTCAAAGAGATATCACAGAAGCAAAGGAACTGCAGGAGAAGAGGGGGTCATCACAAGAATTGTGGGAGTCTCCCAAGGACAACTGTCTGTAATAAACTTTTATTTAGTTCTCTAAATAAATATGCATTTGATACAAGGTTCTATATCACTATATACAAAGGATATGGCATCTTGCAGAGTTGGTAGCTCTATATTTTTTTAAAGTAGATGGTAAAGAGTTTTCAATTTAAATACAGGAGATTTGTGAATTTTACTATTTTAAAAAATAAAGGAAATGCTTTATAAGTCATTAATTATTCATGGAGAATTATTTGGAGTGGAAAAATTTTTAATAAACACAAATTTGATACTTAATTGGTAGCCTGATCTGCCAATTAAAGGAATCCTCTAATTTATCAAATCATGTTTTATCTTAATGTGCTTATAAGTAGCAATATTTTCTTTTAAATTATTTGACAAATTAGATGTGTGTTTTTTTTTAACTAGATTACAGAATATATTAAAATAGTAAGTTTTTCTGTTATGTAATAATTGTGGGAGATAGGAGCTATTTACTCATTCCTACTTTGCCATTGTATAGAGGAAGCCCCTTTACTGTAACACTCCTCAGTTTTTGGCCCATGAGTTTGGAAGGAAAAATTGGGCATGCATCAGCAGGCCTACCGAGCTTTCTCACTCATTCCCTTTAAGAGCTGGGTTGCCTCCAGAGATGTTCTACTTTCTGGGTATCTGGTGAAAAGCCTTCCTACATGGATATATCCTACAACTTAGGTAGAGAAACAATTCAGGAGAATGATCGAATCTGGTAGGGAGGGCTGGATTGATGAAAAATAGAAATGGTGCGTAATTGGAGAGTGTGGTTCATGAGGAGGAGCTTGAGCTTCAATGTGTGGGTCAGTATTTAACTTTTTTTCTTTACAAATTGTGTAGTTTTTAATCATCGAGAACTGGGTATATGGCTGAAGGCCTTAGTCACTGGCCACATGGTATTTTCATCTTGATGTATCATTGCGGTTTATGGTAGCTTTATCTAAAGATGAATGGCTGTCTGTTTTCAGTCATTGCAAAATGAACCAGTTAAGCATATTGTGCAGGTTGTTATATTGTTGGTTGGTTATTTCAGCCAACAGGCAGAATCTGTGAAGCATTAGCAAAAATGGTCCCTGGAGGCTTATGCTATTCAGGAAGTTCCAACGAAATGCTAACCACACAGGGGCCCTCAGCACACACCAGCTACTCATAGCCTAGCAAGCATATCCTGATCTCACTGAATTCGGCAAAGAGAAGAGCTATAAGGACACCTTGCCAAATGGTCAGGGTTGGAGAGTGTAGGCTGCTGCAGCTTGATTTGGGGTTACACAGATGCTGGCATTAGTACATGTATCTGGGTCAGTTGAAGGCCCCATCATGAGCTGCCACCTCGGTAAGACAAGTTTTCAATAAAGGAACAAAGAGAATTATTTCATACACTGGCCTTTTAGTCATTGCTGGAGAGAATAATAATCGCTACTTTTAAACTGCAAGGCACTTGAGTTTTCTGTGAGGTTCTAGCTTTAGGTAGTCAGCTTGAGGTAGGCAGCCCTAGGTAGGTTGATCTCAAACCCCACTGTGCTTCATTAAGGAGGAAAGTGAACAAGCAAGATTGGATTACCATATTTTTCCCATGAGCTTAGACACTCCCCACAATATGTTGTCAAGTTGGCTTTGGATTGAATAATTATATAGGAGGGAGAAACCTTCTCTTGGAGGCAGTAGAAATATTTTTTTCATGGACACTTGAATACTATTTCCCTAGATAAATTCCCCATTCAGTTCATACTGGGGTGCCGCCAACACGGGGCTCAAAGAGAAGATGACATTAAAGAGGTTTTGAATATATTGGATGAGAAAGAAACACATCTAAAAGTGAGACAGTATCTGGGGCCATCACCATTGTAAAGTTATCAATGAAAGCACTAATAACGTCTTAAATGCTATTCCAACAGAGAAGCTATGCGAGGGTGGGTCCTATTAGTGACTAAGAGCTCCTAGCCGAGGTAATATATGTAAAATATTTACCAGAATATTTGGTACACTATTTGGTAAATATATAGATGTTAGTAATTATTACCATTATTATTACTAGATTCTAAGTAACATCAGGATAAAAATTGTTTATTCATCTCTGAAGCCTCTAGGTTTGGTACATTCATAGGCACTCATAAATGTTAACGACTATATTTAAAGCACATTTTTATATAGCATTTCAAAGGGCCTGCATGTTTATCACAGTAAGAAGCTTATATCTATGACTTCTTTCCCACAGATTTGGGGGACCTTAAATAGTTTCACTCTTTAAGAGGAAAGGAGTATCATCTGGCCCCAAAATGCTTATTCTACATATATATATTATTTCCAGGAAAGCTTCATCCGCATACCTTTTGAGATTGTAAGGGTTTGGATCCTTGTTTCTCTCAATTAACTTCAAAAGGTGAGAAGTGAGTCTGTGACATAGAATAAGAAAGAGGTCTTGGAGGAAAGTTGAGACCTACTTAGAGCTATTGCCAGTATTGGTTTGAATAGCCTAAAGAACTAAAAGTTGTTAGAATGACTTTGAATCACTCAAATAATGGTGTGAGCATCTCTGAAGAATTGGTTGCAACAAGCATGACTGGACATTAAGAAAAGGTCATTTTAAAAAGCTTTGTAAAAGTGTAGCAGGAAGAAAGATAAAACTGAAAATATATAAAAGTGTGGCAAGAAGAAAGAGTAGCCAATTATTAATTATATTTTGGTAGGGTAGGAGAAAACCCAAATATGAGACTGGTTTGAAAAGCAAGGCACAGAAATTTCTGAGGTTTTGTGGAGGATAAAATGGAGGATATGTACCAGGGGTGTCGGGGAAAATGCATGATTTCTGTATTTTGATTTTTTAAAATTGAATTTAGGGAAAATCCATACTGCCTGAAAAGCCTTATATTTTAAATTAAGCTACACTAAATTAAAGGACTTTACAACATTAAAATGGATCAAATTTGAAATATTTTCTTGAATTAGTTAAATATAAATTATACTAATCCTTATCACATTCATTGTATAGTTCCGAAACATAACTGGATAACTTCCTTCTTTCTCTTGTTTTCCTAAAAATTTAATTTCAGTGATCTTTTGGAACATGAACTAGGATCAGTTTCTGTTATTATTTTCCCATAAGACTGATAGGTAAAAGTAGTAAAGAAAAGTATAGTTTAAGAAATGAAAAAATATTTTTAAATCTCATTTCAAATATTCGATTATATATTTTATGTAGTCCTACTAACATTCTTTTGATAGTTTTAGTCAGTATATGATGTAATAGAAACATCTATGAAAATTAAAAAATATTCTCCTACTTTGAGGGTCATGAATTTTTATCAGAAAATAACAAAGTGATAACTACATCAAATAAATCAAAATCAATATTAGGGGATAAATACATTTTACACTTAGGTATGCATTATATCAAACCCTCAACTCTTATATGTATCATGGTGGAAAAGACTTTTACATTATACGGAGTGATGTTTCTATATATCTGGAGTTGGTAAAATATAGCTTTGTATATTATGCCCCAGAGCTGGCATGTCTTTGCTGCCATAATGCATTTTTTAGATGAACTTATTAAATCTAACTTAATAACTATTTGCTATATATACAGATTGTAAGTTATAGTCTGTCATAGTTATGTCATAAAGATGACTTACACACATTAGACAATTATACTAATTTGCATTCAGAAATTCAAATAGTTGTGGGAAATTGAATAAAATCAGGCCCCATAATGACTGACACAGACATTAAGCATTTCTCCTTTTACTCTCCTACTACTGTGATCTCATCCCAGGTCTCCATCTCTAATTTGTGTCTTCTCCCTGAACTTCAGCCTCTTATAGATAAATCACTACCTCAGCTCAAGCAGTCTCAGCTTGAGCTCAGTACCACCCCTTCCTAAGAGGGCAGCCTTCCCCATCGCATAGTTGCTTGAACCAGGGCTCACATGTTCCCATGCTCGTCAGTCACCAAACCCTGAGGATGCTGCTTCCCCATTATCTCCCAAGTCTGTCCATTTTTCTCCCACCCCATTACCACTGCTGTTATTACTATCATTACTATCATTGTGGAAACAGCACTGAAACAGTTTTTAACCTTTGAACTGTTACAGTCTCAGGAGGATTCAGCCACTGGTGTATCAACAAAAGGGAACAACCTAAATTCATTTAAGCATATAAATTTAAATGTAACATACCAGTAGGAAATACTGCACTGTGTAATTTTTAAATCTTCAAGTATTTAAAAAAGAGCAAGACAATTTTAAAGGCTATAGTCATGTTTATTAGAGGCAAATAATATTATAAGCTTCATGTGTACTTCTTATATCTTTATTACATTTTTTAGGGTCCTCTCTCTTTTCGAGTCAATTTTATATTTATATATTTTCATATATTTTCCTATAAATTACCTATAGTATTAAGATTTATACATTTTACCATAGAATTTTGAATTTAATATTTTCTTAAAGTCTTTTTTTCCCAATATTTGTTTCTTTGGTTATAGTCTATATAATTAGGTTATTTGTTTTTTGTCCTCTTAATTAGATTTGTCAACAACTTATCATTTTATTGGGCTTTATAAAGAACCAGTTTTTGGATTTATGCATTCATTTTATTTTTTATTCCTATTTTGCATTTCATTAATTTTTTTTCTTAACTTATGAATTCCTTCTTCTTGTTTTCCTTATGGTAATTATGTTTTTGTTGTTTCTGTGTCCTTATTTGGATGCTTAGTTAATTTTTCTTCATTCTTCCTCAATAATAAAAACATTTAAAGTTTTTAATTTTCCTGAGTAACTTCAGTCACGTCCATATATTTTGATGTATGTTGTTATTTTTGTTAATGTTACTAGAATTGTGATTTATTCTTGGAGATAGAATTTATTTAGGAGAAACTTTTCTTTGTTTCTGTTATTAAATATGTGTTTATCTTCTCGTATTGATTTAAAATTTTATTGCATAATGTTCAGATATATCCATCTATAAAAACACTATTACCTTTTAGAATTCAGTTTTCCTGTCTAAAATATGAATAATTTCTGAAAATATTTCATGGCCTTTGAAAATATTATTTTATATATCAGGTGCTGTGGACTAAATTATGTATCTTCCCTTCTCAGTTTATATCTTGAAGTCTTGGCACACAATGTGATAGTGTTTGGAGGTGGAGCCTTTGGAAGATTATTTGGTTTAGATGAGGTTATGAGGGTTGGGCCCTCAGAATGGGATTAGTGCTCTTATAAAAAGAGACACTGAGAGCCTTTTCTCTGTCTTTGTCTCTCTTTCTCTCTGTCACTCTCTCTTCTTCTCCAGGAACTGAATTGGCTAGCACCTTGATCTGAACTTCCTAACCTCCAGACTGTGAGAAAATAAATTTCTGTTGTTTAAGCTACCTAGTGTATGGCATTTTGTATGACAACAACAGAAGATGACAAGCGCCATAACCTTACCAATCCAATTACTTTCATTTTTATGTATCCCTTTCCAACTGTTTCTCATATATGTCATACTGTGCTTGACAGTTGTTTTATATGATGAAGAGCACAATTTTCATTGGAAGCTTGGAATATGCCTTGGGCCAAGAAAGAAATGGTCTTTGTTTCTTTGATAATCCAAGATTGTCCAAGAAATAGTTCAGCTATGGGATAGGGAGGTCATGTGTCAATAATGGTTATTTAAAAATTGAATGACAAGACAAGATCAACCCAGATGAAATAATGAAGGCTTGAAGATAATTGCATATCACTTAAAACTAAATGCATGTAATTGAGTGATACATACCTGTGTACCTAAACTTATCTTGCCATATATGGTTTGTACACTGGGATTCTCTAGCACTGGAGAAAATGAATAATTTCTAATGGCCCACTACATGTGCCAAATTCGGGAATACAATGTGATAGAAGGGCAAGTACAAGAGAAAATATAGGAGGAAAAGTGTATGTTAATCTCAGGAGCCATCACAAAGCAGCTCAAGTTAATTATGACAATTATGAATTGTAGTTTTATGTCTAGAGATTCATCACAAAAGCTCTAAGGACTTACTTAATTCACATCTCTTACTAATTATTCAACCATTAAATTCAACAAATACTTAGGGAAGGCTTACTACATGCCAGCACTCTGCTAGGCATTGGAGAAACAGAGTGGAATAAAGTATGTTTTCTTTCTTCTAAAGCTGGCAGTAGAGTGGGAACACAATTATACTACAACATGATCAAGTCTGGAAACACATTATTATTATATAGTGCGGTCAGGTTTGTAGAGTGTCTGAGGCCACACAGCTAGCGAGCTATAGACACAATAAAGACTAGAATTCTAATTTCTTGATTCTGAGCCCACTGTTATTTTTGCAACAACAGTACTGCTTGCCCCAAAATATTAAATATGAGCAAATAAAACTTAATATAATTTAAAATTAAGAATCATCGTAAATTTATTTGGAAATCACCAAACCTGGACGAAGCTGGATCAACACTTCTCCTGGTGTCACCTGGGTATTCATTTCATTTTCACTTGGTATTACATGCACCGATGGGTATTCTATTGAATCAGTCGAGCAGCCTTTACTTATTAAATTGGAAACAATATCACAACGTTCACTCCTTGATCCACCTGAAATGAAATCCTGTTTAAAAGAAGGAAAATCACTGACATTTTTAGTGCATATCACCTCAATTATAACGAAAGAAAACCACATAACAAATATTGCAAATAAACCATCTTTTAATATTGCCCAAATTTTGCAACTACTCAGAATAGCTTCATATTTCCAATAAGAGTACTGGCAAATTTGTCTTATTAAATAAAGCTTTAATTTTTAAATCTTATTTTAAAAAAAGAAAATGAATATTAAAGAGGAGACTTAAACTAAGTACTTTAAATATTGTTAACTGATCACTGTAAAATTATACCAACTTAATTCTTTCTAAATATTTTACTTTGGGAAGACTGCTCCAAAAGAAAATTTAGCCAAAATAGACCAATCAAGTGGTTCCAAAAGTAACCCTTAGTTCTCAAAGAATTCAGCTGCTATGTTTATTAAATATTATTATGTTCGGAATATGAGAGAAAATCCTCAGAAGTCACATGCCTAATTAGGTACAGAAAATTCATAAAAGAATGAATTGGAAACATACATTTCTTAGAATGTAAATCCTCCAGTATCTTATACACACAACAGCTTGTAAGTAATTCAGTAAACCAGGGGAGTTGCTTATAATGAGGCAGGGAGATAGAAGATGGCAACTCAGATTCTCCTGATTTTGTAACTGAATCTGGAACTTTCATTACCATTCAGCATTGGTTAGTTGATGGTTATACAATAGCCATCTAATAAACTTGGAAATAATGGAGCAAGCTTAAAATTTATCTTGACTGAGAAAAAAATTAATATTTTTATTCTTTGTGTGACCATTTTTTCCCCTAAGAACAGGAAATGTATTGAAAAGTTTGGAGTATGTTTTATTATATATAATGTTGGCCTGAATTATTTGGAATATCTGCTTACACATTAGCTAGATACTTCAGTGATCTTGCTGGCAGTGGCTGTTTTGATCTGGCATTCAGTCATTCCTCTTTTAGTTCAGCTGATTCAGAGAATTGTGTTTCTAGTCAATTAATCATTCAGTCAAAGAATGTTGATTGAATACTTACTCAGAGACAGAAATTTGTTAGGTGCTGAGAGTACAAAATGGAACAAGACTGATAAAAGTTCTTGTTATCAAAGAGTGAATAGACCAGTGGTGAATCCAGCCATTGAGCAAGTAAATGTAATTATCATGGGCATTAATTTAGGGGAAATACAGAATGTCAGAGGGTTGTTGAGAAAGGAGATTATCAAGTGTATTGTTAGTTGAATATGAGATCACTAACTATGAACAGGGACATTCCTGGCAGTGGTGAGTAAGTAGATGGGACAGTGATAGGCAATATAAAAACATTCATTCAAGGATGTTAATTTATTTCCTATCTCAAATTAGAACAAGGGTTGGAAAACTAGGAACAGTGGGATAAATACAACCCATAGTCTGTTTTTTTATGGCTTGAGTGCTAAAAAGTTTTTTTTTTTTTATGCTATAAAACAATAAACAAGAATGTACAACAGACAGTATGTGGCCCACAAGACTTAAAAAAATTTTACTATGTGACTCTGCAGTACTAATCCTGACTTTGATTGTGGAGCATTCTTGTAATATAAATATAATTAAAAGACAAAAAGAATATTTTCTTTACAGTCAAGGTTTCCAGGTGTCATTTGGCAAATGACTTCATGGAAACAGAAACATTCGATTTGCTTTGCTATTGAACATACACCTAGATTTTGCCTAAAGTTTAAAACATTCAAATCTTTAATTTCTTGTATCCAAATGTATCGTATCTATTGATAAAATGTCAAGGTACCGAATGTGAGATTTGGTTTATAAACAACTTGGAGGTCTTCAGATAAAGGTGGCATAGACTGCTATCATATGTGTAATTTATGTGTAACTTTCAGAAAGCCTGTCTCGGTTGTGGGGAAGATCTCGCTTGTCCCAGAGCCTGGGGAATATTGAGGGTGCATAACACTTGGTACATGTGTGCACATCCATGCCTCGCATGACAGGACACAGACCAAGGGCCACATGTGTTTTACAGATGTAAAAACTCCAAGCCTTCAAAATAGGAAAGCAATAAAATACAAATAATTCTGAGTTTTCTTTTCAGTCAGGGATTTTGTGATTTGTATATATAAAAAAGAAAAGAAGGGACTGTGGTAAATTCACTGTGACTGTACATCAAGCTATGCCATTCGACCCTTAAATGTCACATCATTTTGCTGAAATAGGCAAAGTAGTCTCAATTATTTTGTAATGTCTGAATCAGCACAGTGTTCTACACCTGAAGCTAATATGCCAAATTTTATAATTAAACAAAAATTTAAAAAGAAGATTGGATTTTCTTTGCATTTTTAAATAGGATGGTCAGATGACATCTGAACAAAACTGAAGGCACAGACAGTGAACTGCAGGGACTTCTGGAAGGAAAAAAAAAATCACGCAAAGAGGGAACACATTGTGTAAGTGCCCCCAGGCAGAAAGAAGTATGCCTCCTTGGGCAGGGAACAATAAGGCGGCAAGTGTAGAGGCCAGAAATAATAATAAGTAGCGAACTTCTGTTGAAAAAAAAGAAACGAAGAAAAACACTGCCAATTTGACAATTCGATTTGAAAAGAGAAGAAAAGACCATGGCATCAAAATAAAGAATGGAATGCTGCCCCCACCCACTGTGGCTTCCTTTCCACTTCATATAAACGAAAAGAATTTGATGCCACACCCTTTTAATCTTTGGAATTTGATGTAATTTTAATTTCTTCTAATCCTTATGTTTTACTTTTTCTACAAGAAACACTCAAGTGAATTCATACTTCAGTCGTCTACATCTAAAACCTATTTAGAATGCATAGCCCAGGTCCAAGTTACTGTGCTTGACTTTCTGTCAGTTTTTACTTTTACCTGTTTAATATAATAACCTGGAGAGATAAATAAGAAAAGTGTTTTCTCCTACTCGTTTCTGAGTCCTTCTGACTTTCAGATTCGGCAATCTGCCTGGAAATGAAAGAATTCTGTCATCTTCCTTTTGACAGTGAATGCCCTTTGCATCATATTTTATTTAGTGTAATTATGCTCCAAGACTGCTCTCTAACTTCTCGCTATGCAATCACAACCTGTACCTGACGTATCAGGCAGAAGAGGAAGAGAAACTTGTCAAGTCTTTCACATATGGTAAAGGGCACATGAGGCATTATACTAGGTAATATCAATCAGTTTCTGTCTCTCTTAAATATTTTAAAATTATTTTTATGTAGCATGGAGAGAAAAAGAAGGTAAAATATATAAAATGACAGATTAACATGCTTTACAAGAATGTAGGAAAACTGAGTATACCTTGTGTAAATTTTCTAACAATGTTTTACTTTTAACCAGCTTTGAAAATTACATAAACCAGACATAATTTGTTACCGTTTATCTCTTTTAATTGACTGCATCTTTCCTTGACCCTTGCTAGCTGAGAAATAAAAGACATCAGTTACATATGCCTAAGTGGTGGGCGATCTTTCAAAATTAACCATTACGCTCTTCCTCTTGATGATGTCAGGTCAGCTTGTTGGATGTGGACAGCTCTTTCTGTGAATGATGAGCTGGTGACTGGGCCCTAATACTGGTTGTTTCCCTTGAGGTTATGTTCTTAACACAGGCAATTCTCAGAGTTTCCTAAGCCTGAATGAATTGTTCTAGCTTCGTGGAAGTTCTCAGAGTAACAACTCCCATTTTCTTATGCCTGTGTCCAAAATGCTTCCCAAATACTGTTTCACTTAATCTTCATGACAGAGTGTCATAGCTACAATTATTATTTCCATTTTAGATCTAAGAAAACTGAGGTTCAGAATGGGTTGTTAACATGTCCATGTTTATACAGTAAGAAACTGAACTGAGATTTGAATCCAAGCTGATCTCATGTCAGAGCCTACTTTTTCAGCCCATATAAATTAGACCACTTTTCACTACACAGAATATTTTGGGACTTGAACAACTAAGTCATTTCTGAATATTTTCTGAGATCCCCTAAGGAGGGGATCAACAGTAGACAAGTTTGCCTTCTCTGTGCTGGCGGTCACCCCACCTTTCCCCCTTGGCTTACTTCCTTCTATTTGACCAGCCATTCCTCTGAACACTCAAAATGCTTCCTCCTATGGCAGAACTGACATTGCAACTCCTGTAACTGTGACTCTCCAGACTTTCTGTGCCAGCAGAGGTCTGAGATGGAGAAGAGGTCCCTCTGGAACCTGACATTCTATATGGCCAGCATATTGCATTAGTGGACAACTGGGTTTCTGAACCATCTTTTGGAAGTTCTCTAAACTACACTCACTAAAATTCTTAGCAACTAATGTCAATTTGGCACAAACTTCACAACTCTAAGGATCTTCCTCAGTGATTCAGGAAAAATCTAAAGTGGATTACTAGGTAAGGGTCAGAAAATATCAAGCTGTGAAACATTCTTGACAAAGAAAAATCTGGCAGTTAACTCCAAACTCAAGGTTATAGAGATGAGGCTCAAAGAATTGAGTGAATTCTGTCTGGTCATTTGGCTCATAGGAAGTAGAAGTGATGAGATTGGTCCCATAACTCTGAAATTGTCCTCTCTATATCATTGCTTAATTCCATGGGTTCTCATGAGGCATTGCTTAGTTTTGAGCGACAACTGATTGTCTCACTCTGAAAGCCCACTGTACATTAATGGAGGCTTCGGGCTGTCAATAGGAAGGATGCTTACTTTGAGACCTGGCTACAGTTTCGTGAACCTTTCCTCTGTCTCTTAACTCACTTTCTTCGTAGAAGAAAGTAATGTTCACCATCTTTTGCTATATTCCAGCTTTCTTTTTCCTTCTGGGGGTGCATAAGGGCAACAGTAACAAAAAGCTAGAGATCTTTCTTTACGTCAGGTAAAAAGCCATTAAAGTTCTATTTGTTCCAATTCTCAGAGACTACATAAATAAATATATAAAATCACCTAGGTGGTCTCCTAAAAGAAACTCCAAGTTAGTAGATGGTTTTTTCATTGTAAGATATAAAAAGCAGTTCTGATTGAAGATTACCACCACCAAAACAATACTCACAAAACAGCTTTAGAGCCAAGAAAGAAGGAATGCATCTTAATTGTTTTACTCAAGTTTGTTATTGGGATGTGTTTCTTTTGTTAGAATATAAAAATACTGTTTCAACAATAAACATTTTCTGAATTATTCTCCATTCCACAGAATTTAAATGTATACATAGCTCATGAAGAGGGTCACATGTCAAAAAAAGCACCCCATTTTCCATAAGTAACCAGTGAATTGATATACAGTGTTATGAAATGGAGTAAATCACTTTTTCTCCAAGTATTTCATATAAAAAGGAATGAAACACAAATAAATTAACTTGCTTTTCTTTAATAAGCAAGTAAATACAAGACAAAGATCCAATTTGGATATATAACCTAATGCCCCAAGCTGCAACAAGAATTTCATACAAAGCCTACTGACCTAGCACATTTAGTATCTGTGTTTGCCAATTTTTTCTATAGAACAGATGGAAAACATAAAATGGTTTGTACTTCATTTCAAAATTACCATAATTTTCCTAATAAAAATGTTATATTTTATATTCACCCAGATATGCTGTTTCCAAGCATAAAACCAAATAAAATTTCCCTGATGCTCATCAGTATCTTTCTTTTTCCTGATGTACCTTCAAGGCATAGAAAATTATGTCTCGAAATGAAATTATGCTAGAGAGCATGTCAACTGTGAGAAAAAGAGAAAAGAGCAAAAAAATAAAAAATAAATAAGAAAAAGAAAAACAAAGAAAAAGACACACCTCTTGAGCACACCATCCACATTCTGGACCCAGAGCAAGGCACCTGGTGCAGGATGCTGCATTTGAAGATGCACATCTATTGTTTTCTGCAATGAAGGACAAAAAAGGTGTTATGATTTATTCTCTTATTGGAAGTATATACAGTTCTAGCCTAAAATATATTTTAAAGCTGAAATAAACTGACCAACAGTTTTAAGTACATGACATCTAAAAATAAATAATTACTTTGAGAAGAATTTAACTGCTCACTGCAATTAATACATGCCACATTTCCTGGGTAGTTATTGTTTGGTTATTTATAAAGGTTTGGGGAAGTGAGGGTGGTAAAAATGTGATTTTACTTAAGTTTTGGGGTTTGGATTGAATTCTACAGCAGTAGTAGAGGACCCTCCAAATTTTTTAGTGTGATGAAGTTTCACTGTATTTCATATTATCTGAACCAATGAGGTGTTTTTGGATCTAGAATTTTTCCTGTAAAAATAATCATATGCAGACCTCAGTTTCAACATGTAAATCTATGTTGAGTTATAGTGAATGAACTTTCTGAGAAATAATCTTGATGGACATATAGTGTAATTAACCTGTGTTAATACTGATTATTTTGTCTTGAATAATATCAGAACCAGCTATAATGGTATGATTCAGTATTTTAAAGGTAAAGTGGTTAAAATGGATGAGTTGTTTTAGTTAATCTAATTTCATTTCTCTGCTGGATCACTTTAAGATCATGACTAGTTCACTTTTCCATAGATACCCACACTTGGCTGTGACATTTTAACATCGTTGTGCCTGGAAACTTTACCTTTATTTCTCTAGCCTCTAACTACTTATACCGTTAAAAAGAGGCTCATCATTATAGACTTTCATACATAAGATAAAACAGTGTGTTGTAAATTATTATGAGTTTTAAGTGGAACGATCACATGCTTTCTAGATTCTTCCTATATTCCATACTTTACTCTAAACTATGAAACGTCCCAAGGACACTGGAAAGCCCAGCATTCTATCCTGCTCACTTACAGGCACACAGTATATATACATAGACACGTAGCTGTAAGTAGCTCACAGTCCAGGTGAGAAGAGAATTACATAAGCAAACAATAAAATACAGTGTTATAACGAAGCACAATAAGAGAGCTATCACCAAGGAACTATGGGAACATAGGAGAGTCTCATTCTGCTTTGGAGGATGGGTCGGGGGAGGGGGAGAGGGCATGTTAAACAATGGCTCCTTAGAGGCAGTCAATCTAGTATGTCTTTGCCACTTCATTTTGTTTCTTCTGACCTCTGATTTTCTCTTTTACAAAATGTAATAGGCATGAAAGAAGAGCATGTGTGTGCATAATCACACATGAACATGGTAGTTTGAAATGGGATACAGCTCGCAAAATCTCTAGCTGTGCTCATTCAATTGGTTTTTCTTTTTCTTCTCTCTGAACTTGCCCCAACATTCTAGACACAGGATTAAAACAGCTCTGATCTAGAAGAGATGGAATGGAGTGGGGTTTGGCAGTGGGAAAAAAAAGGGAAGAACTGTAGGAGATTAATCATAGCAGAGAGGTGCTAAGTGAGGTGGGAGTGAGCACTCTTCCCTGTATTTTCCCAGACACCAGTGAGTTAAGCTGAAAGTATCCTTCCCTAACATGCCTGCTGTTCTGTTATCTCCTCTCCGTGTCCCCTTGTGCCCTCTGTCCTTGCTTTATATCAACTTTTAAAATACATTATTCATAACTTCTTCACTAATCTAGATGCAGTGGCCTAGAATTTTTTCATTGGCCTGAATTCCAAGGACTAAAAATAGCTAATGTTTTGGGCTCTCTTCGCTACTAAAGTGGTCATCTAACCATGAAGACACCATAGCCTAAAAACCTTCCATCTTGCTTAGGCTGCAGAACTGTAAAACGTGCTTATTCCTAAAGTATTCAGAAGAGAGAGTGACCTTTTCAGTTTTGTTCCCAGAAAGAAAACCAATTTAGTTCTAGAAGTCAAGCACATTTGCAGACCAAACTTGACTTTTACCGACTCTTAAACTTGACCCAACTGGAACATGGAATTAAGTTTATTACAGATAGGACTTGACCAAGCCTTTTACTGAATAAGTAGGACTTTTGCTCTGGCAGTTAAGACTGCATTCTCGTGGAAGCAAAGGAGGCGATTCTATGACTCTGGTCTTTGTTTCTAATGATTTTCTGACTTTGTCCTAAGTTAACCCAGATTCAAGTTCAAGTCAGGCTCCTACTTCCATAGCACAAGTGGTAAATCCTGAATCTACAAGAAAAAATCTGTTTTCTTTATATTCTACTTTCTGATTGTTTTATTTAAAAAGTTCTATTGCCAACCTCTTTTCTCAAGCTTCAGACACCTAAAGATGTTGACGGAGAGGGATAGAAACTTTGGTTCTGTCTGCCCAGTACTGACTGCCCAGGTTCCAAGGCTGGCATTTCTGAGTCTACAGAACTACAGGAAAAATATTCCCATAAATAGATATGGAGGTGGGCTTATGCTTCTCCAGATCTGGAGGAAGGCCATGCAATGAACTCTATGGGAATAGTGTCAAACATTACTGCAGGAGAGTGTCATGGTTAGACTTTACAGAAGATAAGCCAAATACACTTTGGTAAGCAGAACTTGAAGGATTTTAATTTTAAATCATGCAATTAAGTACCTAACATGAGAATATCACACCTATGATAGCAGTTCTTTAAATGGCCATGCTACTATGGGGGTTACTTGTCACTCTGTGTTAGGAGTATGTGTGTGTGTGTGTGTGTGTGTGTGTGTGTGTGTGTGTGTGTGTGTGTCTTTCACACACACACTTCTGTGGAAATAGAAATCCCTACACTGTACATACATCAATGTATGACTCCTGCCTACAGACAATGGTGGTTTGTCATCAGCCCCTGGGTCTACTCTGTTCATTCCCACCCCTGATGCAGCATTGCAGGAAGGCTGCTTTCCAGAGGTGGTTTCCTAGCAGCACTTAGTGCTGACACCTCATTAGCAGGTGTGCCTGAGTGGTTCTCCCTTCATGATAGTGGTAGCTGCTTTCCAGCTATTTGTCCAGTGATGCGGCATTAAACACCTTGTTCTTTATGTTCTAGCACTGCATTTTTATTAAGGATAGTTTTTGTGGGTCCAAATAGAAATCCTTAAGCCAATGGAAGCAGAATGATAATATTGTAAACCATATATCCTCAGAACTCTCTTTTGTACCAATTTCTTCAGTCTTGAGTGCCTCACAAACCCCATGTCATTGAAAAAATGTGCTGCCATGATTGAAATAAGTAGAGGATTTCACATCATATTGTCAATAAGTGTGTACATTATGAACAGTTCTGTTACTTGATCTATGATCATAGGCTGAGAGTCTTATTTTTTTCTCATTTTCTTACAACTGGAGGTAACAGACATGATGAAGTAACATTGTAAACAGTTCCTGGGAACAAAGTTCTACATTTTCATAGCACTGTTCCATGGTAGCTATATGCCCTTAGGCTTGTTACCTAAATTCTCTTAGGTCCCAGTTCCTCCACTGTAACACAGTGTTAATTATATTTATATAACCAAATACTGATATGAGATGAAATAAGCAAGTATAAGCATAAGGAGCATAGTGCTTAGGGTATAGTAGGCACTCAGAAAAGAGACTGTTGTAATGTTATAACTAATATTATGTTTTATATATATATATATATATATGTGTGTGTGTGTGTATATATACACACACACACACACACACACACATGTATATATACATATGTATTTAATTCTAGCTTTTTTTTTTAAAGGAATTCATTATGTGTCTTTAAATTTGTTGTCTTTAAAGTGAAGCTCTCTTGGGTCATAAAGGCAAAGCTTTCAAAATATAGCTAATATATAAAAATAACTATTAAGTTAAAAGTAATTATATTTATTTTAGCTATTTAAAATGATTCTGAAAAGCTAATATAGTCAATTATGCACACATAAGTCCAATCTATTACAAATACAATTTTGGCATGACTATACTGGATTTCTGAAAATCTCTTAGAACACCTTCATGTTGTTTATATTTTGCAAAGTGAACACTGACTTAATCTGAATAACTTGAATTATTTCCCAGAATTAAATGTTTATGACGCATGTGAACTGACCTCTATAACTGTCTGTCATGAAGTATAATAAATATCCATGATTAACAGGATAGAGTACACAGACATCAGGAAACTACATATTCATGACATTCACTTAGGTATTCTTTGTTTTAGATGATGTGTTTATTCATATCCTTTTGAGAATGTTTAATCTACAGAAGTGAAAGGAGAAAGAAAATGGACCCCTCCAAAAAATAAAAACCTCCAGAAGAAGATTCAGTGTTTAGACTGAGATCTTTCTGTAAATCAAGTAATCATATCAAGTGAAAGTTTCAGGAAACATTTTTAATGTTCTCTAAAGTATATGCCACAAAATTTCAACAGACTTTAAAGGATGTCCATAGTTATCTAAAAGAAGGAACAGCTAAAACTTAAAAACTGTAGTGGTTAATAGTATCAATTGTTCTAGATTCTCCTGTTTCTCCTAGACAAAATAATTTGTGAAAAATGCAGAAATGCATTTTCTTCCGAGCAGTATCTTTTTCCTAATTGCATTTACTATACAAATTAAATTAAATTTGGATAATTATAAAAGCCACTTCCTTTTTAAGAAATAATAAACAGTTATAACTAGTATATATTCTACTTTGATAACAGTCTAAACTAGGCAATTTGAATAAGAATAAGACAAAGAATAAAGTTTGGAATAACTTTGGGGTTTCCTTGTTCTAGATGTGTATTATAGTTATGTAATGTTGCAGGTATGTTCAAAACACATTACCTGACTACTGAGAGCTCTCTTTTACACAGAAATTGAATATGTGCTATCATTTGATATGAAAATCAAAATGAAGAAATAGATTAGTAGTCTAATCACTTGCCATTACCTAGTTATTCCAAGTTTTGATTTAGGAACTGTTTCTTAAAAGCCCTTACAAAAATATAGGGAGGAAACAGGTGGTTGGAGCTACTTCTTGGAAAAGCTGGCACAGGAAGGAAACAAAAAGCCAGTTAAATTTTAATAGGGATTAAGTAAAGCGGCCTGGGAGAAAAGGTAGAAGCGTGGGGAGCTTTTTGTAAAAGGTGGATATGAACAGAAAACTGAAGAAATGGTATTGCCTGAGGCAGTAACTCAAAACAGAGGGAGCAAGGAAATAGTACAACCACTTGCATTTCTCTTTCTCCTAGATTTTTTTTCCCTTGGATTTAATATAAACCCAATCCAAAATTTCATTCTGTCTTTCTTAGCACTTTTCATTTGCTCTTTTTCTTAGTATTTAGAATATATGACACACATAATTTACTGTTTAGACAAGCAGATATAATAATTAAAATAATACATTGTGCAAAACTTCAGCTCACTAAAATATTTTTTTTGTGCAGCAGATGCATAGTTCAGCTGTACTCATATATAGTTAGTTGAAAAATTCATTTTAACATGTGTCGTTTGCTACTAAATTATAAATTCAGAAAATACTTTTTAGCAGCAATACCTAGCCTAGAGTATTCCTCTTCTCTGCCTCTACCATAGTTTCAAATTTGTAGCAAAGAAGCATTCAGCTCATGAAAATGAACATGAGTATATGGGGAAAACCATTTTTTTCTAAATAATTTTGCCTCTACTTGCACTTGAAAAAACATACTCATATTTTTGTTTATTGAAAAGCAGCTCAAATTTGTTTCTTGTCTTCTCTTTTAGCTATTCCTGTGATTAGGTTTGATAGTCCGAAGGTATATTTTGAGGAAAAGGTGGTGGTATGATAATATTCAATTCTTACATAGTGGCTCAGAAGAAATGGTGAGGGAATGAGGACATTATAAGAAAAACTAATTGTCCTAACTCCTCAGAGGAAGAACCTGAGATAGAGATTCTTGGCGAGTGATTTATTGAGAAAGGAAGTAAGGTAAGGTCAGGACAGAGTAAGGTGCTAAGCAGAGATATCACAGTTGAAGTCTGATTCCACCTGGAACTGGGTGCACAATTAATACCACAAAGTTGTCCCATTTTGAGGTGGGGGGGGTGGTCTGGCTTTTATACCCTCCCATCATCTGTCATTGGCTGAGGGCAGGCTGGAGGGGACTGAAGGGTTAGGCTGGATTAACCCCGAAATATCTCAGCCATTTGGCTAGCTTTAGTGAAGGGTAGTTCTTTTAAGAAGGTGGCAGCTGTGAGCCATTAATGGCCAGAACTCAGAGCAGCTGGGGGTGGCCCACCAGCCCTGTAAAAGGATGTCTAGACTCACAGCAGCCATCTTCAGACCCCAAGGAGCCTTTCTCATAGAAGCCAATTCAAAGGGTGGCAAAGGAAACGGGGGCCCCGGCCCCTCATATCCCCATGGAGCTGCTGCCCACATTTTAATGTAAGAGGAAAATTCACCTGAGTTTTGAAGGATAAATTAATGAGAAAGATTTGAGCAGGATTAATGTAATTGCTTTTTAGAATGTTAAGTGTAACATTACATGAAGTACCATCCACTCCAAAGAGATGTTTTTCAGGTTTTGTTTTTTCTTGGAAAAGTAAGAATACTAGGCTGTCACTTCTTGGAGGACAGGTACTTAATCAAATATTTTCTCTCTATCCCTAGTATCTGAGCCTAGCACCTGGAACTCACTCAATAGATGTGCGATCTGCTAAGTTGAGATCAACTTGGCAGTTTAATTTCTTAGGTTTTGATAGTTCTTGATTTTTTATTTTAAAATAATCTTCATTTCCAAAACCTATTTATTGCAAAAGGTACTATAATTATATTTATTTAATGATACACATCTGTATGAATTCATCTTAATGTTTCCTAGTGTGAAGAAAAACATACCTATAGT
Organism: Macroglossus sobrinus; assembly: GCA_004027375.1. Classification (NCBI taxonomy): domain Eukaryota; kingdom Metazoa; phylum Chordata; class Mammalia; order Chiroptera; family Pteropodidae; genus Macroglossus; species Macroglossus sobrinus. The sequence continues at coordinate 250,766 of PVKZ01001883.1, forward strand.
GACAAACTTCTTTATATTTGATTTTCTGATTTTGTACAGTTCTGCTGATTTGTTTTAAAGCAAATCTAGTTTCTTTCTAAGGAACTCTGAATATATGATGGAATGATACTGAATTGAATTAGCACTCAGATGCAAAATGTCCAAATTCACTTTTTTCTTATTACTCAGATCTAAACCAAATTTCAATTCAGCGAATGTTCTTCCCCACCCCTGCCCCCATAATATTGAGTAATTTCTTACTTAGAACTTCCATATAATGCCAATGTTAAGATATAGCACTTTATCTTTTCTTCTCATTAACCAGGTTTATGAGGCTTTTATTATGTGTAATCTTTATGTTTTAGGGACAAGTTTCAGCCTCCTTTGTTCCATAGCAAAAAATTTATGTGAGTTCAACAGGGTTTTAAGCTAGCATAAATATTTTGGTGAACTAAAGTGGCGGGTGGGGGAGGGAGCCACTTTGAATGCTGAGCAGGTTAAGAAATGTTAGGGCAGTGCTACACATTCCATCAGTCTGCCCTGCCCTGTTTGGGGCAGTCCTGACACGAGTTAGAACTTAAGATGGACTGAGATGGCATCGAAACTCTAGTTTATGATGGAATTTATAAAAGAACCATCGTGAAGCCACTGATGTCACTCATTTGTGTTGAAACAGGCTATCACAAGAAGTCTGGTCTGGTGGGGTCATATCACAGCCTTTCATTGTTATTCATTTACACACATTTTCGTCAACTTTGTTTTGACAAATTTCTGATTAGAGCATGTGTTAGATGATTGTATAAATTATGCTCTACACGAGAACACTTTTTAACTTGAAAGGGGGTGGGCGCTATTAGTTACACTGGTGCCACAGGTATAAACTGGATCTCTTTAGGTAGACTGAAGCCACATAGTGGCATTAGTGGGTGGCTGACAGGTTTTGAAGAATAGGTACAATGCAGAAAACTGGTTAAAATTTGTTTGTTTCTAGGTTACGTGCTATCTACATCTTGATATATATTCTTCGATGTGGGAACAAGATGAAAGAGTATAAAGAATATTTGAAAGAGTATAAAGAGTATAAAGAATATTTGAAAATGTCTTGGCCTTTCTTATTTCCTAGACAATGTGGTTTCTCCAAGGTGGGGCAAGCAGGTATTCGGCACACAGCAAGAATCATTCATGAAGAGGGTTACATTTAGTTTTGCCATTGCTCCTTTACCTGAGCACATCAGTTTGTCTTCTGACACTCCCTCACTCACCTGGTGGGTATTTGAGAGAAAGCAAGAAAAACTCAGGAAGATAGAAGGGGTCAAAAACACAGCATCTCTCAGAATAGCTTTCCTGCTTCAGACTTGGAACTTCAAAATGGATCAAAATCTTAAGATTCAGGGAGGGCTCCAGAGGCCCCTCTGAGGCAAATTCTGGTTAAAGCTGCATTTGTCTAACTTGGAAAAGCAATATTAGTCATGTGCTTTGTGTCTTGTTTTAACTGGATCTTTTCCATACATTCCAACTGTCCTGTTTATGAGGCACACTCCCTTTTTATAAAAGCCAAAATATTCACCGGTTTCCCACTCTGTTCCTCTAAATAATGTTTTTAATCTAATACACTGGAGTTCCAGGGGCTCTTCCTATTTTCCTCTCCAATTCTTGGCAGGTATGAATTTCCTTTATCCCCCTAAAAAAAAAAAATCACACTGCAATTCATGTCAAAACCTCAAATGCTATAGTTAAGGAGGTAAAAAAAAGCGCCTTAGGATAGTAGGAATGCATTTTCTACATTATATTTTTTAAAACTAAAGTCACAGTGCATCTGTGCATTTGATTAGAGCAGCAAAGAAATACTCTATATTGTAAAGACTTTTGTTCTTGTAAAAAGAAATAATAAATCCAGAGTGAATTTTAGGTTATTTAGCGTTTGATTTTCCTATAATTACATTTTAAAGAGTAAAAAGATATTTATATTTGATATTGCCACTTGAAAAATCAAGTCTATATGTACAATAGGATAAAATTAGAGAAAATAAAAAATAAGTATTTATTAAATGATTACTCTGTTTTGAATCCTGTACCAAGCACTTTATATGTATTATCTCATTGAAATGTTATTCCTATGAGAAAAGCATTACTGTGTCCATTTTACAGATGGGGAACTAAACCTTAGGCAACGTCTCATCCCAAAGTCACACAGCTAGTAAGTATAGACACCAAGTTTGAACCCAATGCTGACTACAGAGCCTTTCTCCTAAACACCATCCTATAAGCAATATAGAATAACACAAAGACAGTTATACTGAAGTATGATTTAAAACACTTGCTAATTGTACTATGATTTGTCCTTAAGTAATGACTCAATAATTCCCATGTAGGTCAAGATAATTCTTTCATACAAGTAATATGTCATTACTTTTCCCATCATCAGTCCTACTTGAGAGATGAGGGTATTAGATTCCCTCCCACAGGATTATTTTCTGTCCTCAGTGCCAAAGGCCTCCCTAAATACTTCAGTGCCCTTTTCGAAATTCATCTTATTTCCATGCACAAGGAAACTCTGAGTTTTCACACCAAAGCTCCAGCCTCAACGTTGCACCAAGTGCCTGAATCAGATTGGCTGGCACTTTCTGAGCATGGGGGAGTGCTTCGCCTTTTACAACCGTGTTTCCTCAACCTCTTGCCAGGGCATGGCTGTGGGCTGCATGCTAACTAGGCAGAAGCACTTGAAATGGTGTTCATAGTTGCTGTTTCCATTTGTGAATTTCCAGTTCTGTCCTGGAAGCCAAACCAGGAATAGGGAAGCAGGCAACTTGTTCTATTCTCTGCCTATCCTCTGACCTTGGCTTCATAATTTAAATTTGTTGTTTTTTTGCTTCCCTCATGATGAAGTAGGGAAAATGCTCCTCTTTTTTATGTGCTGTATTCATCCACAGAGCTGTAAAAACACTTTAAAAAGCAGAATATGAATTAAAATGACATGATGGATGGAGAACATTTGCCTTATAGCATATACAATTCTGTTAATTTATGAGAATATTTTAAGATGGATTGTATTATAACATGATAGATTTATTTGAAAAAGCCATCCAAAACCCTATCAATTAAGTATATCAGTTGCCCAGTAATACAGAATCATTCACTGTTTTATGTTTTAACATTGTCAACAAAGAGGCATAAGCAGTTTTGGGGGATGGAAGTGTTCTGTATGCTGATTGTTGCTGTAGTTTCACAAGTCTGCACATTTGTCGGAACCCCTTGATAAACACTTTAAATAGATGCAGTTTATTGATTTAAGTTATATCAATACATTTGATCTAATTTAGCATTGTAAATTTTACTTTGGGCTCAGGCAAGGGAAATTCTGAATTCTAGTCATAAAGTTTTCATTTATCTACCTTATGGGATAGAAATGAAATCTTCTATAATATTTTAATTACCTTAAACTATTTCAGTTAATAATTTCCCAGTTTAATTTCATTGGCTGGTATTTGACTAGGTACTTCTTTATACTTATATATCAGTTACCAGTGCTTTACCTCACAGTCTGCTTGCTCCTAAGGACAAGGATATTCTCTTACAGATCACCATGGAGTTGGTTAATTCAGGGCATTTAATATTAATATTATATCATGAACTAATCTATACTCCATATTATACTGTGAATTTCTCATTCCATATTCTTCATATTTTCCAAAATAGCCCAGCTACTATTTCTCCTTCATTAAATCTCAGCTTTATTGGAGTTCATCATTATGGGTAAATCTTCAACCAATGCTTTAATTTCCCCCTCACTCTCACTGGCTGTTTGTAGGATTCTGCCCCACTTCCCACCACCCAACACTATCAACCTCTGTTCTTGCAAAGTTCACAGCTCATATTTAACATGCCCTTCCCCACCTCCCCATTGCCAGACATTTTTCTCAATTTTATAATGTATTCATCACCTTGCTGATGGTTTCTGCCTCATCAGATTCCATGTAATCACCCAAATCATCCCCACATCACCCTATTTCCATCTTGGACCGAGTCATTGGAAATCTCTAAAACTAGAAGAATGTGGCAGGGAATTCTCATGAGCTAAAAGGGTCCACTGGATCAAGAAACCATGAAAAAGTTCTTAGGCCCAAAGACCAAAGGGAAGCAGAATGAGTGACAAATTTAGGTGGAGCCATAGGATAGGACAGAAGGCAGGCTCCTGAGCCAACAATTCTAAATATGAAGTTGAAAAATAAACAGAACTAAGTCAGATGCAAATGTTGTAGGTACCTAGGTAAAAGAAAAGCATCTTAAGCAACAGCTTAAATCTTAGCATCTAAACCTGCCTTTATCAGGCACTGTCATGGGCACATTAAGGATTGGGTCTCTTCCAAATTCCTTTCTTACCTCATGTAGCCCCTGGGCCTTGCTTTGTTCATCTCTTATTGATTCTCTATCATTGTTTCTCACCTTTAGTACTCTAATTCGTTCTCCTCAAATCCCCAAACACTTCTATCAATTCCTCCTACTTAAGATGTGAGCCTAACCTTACCTTGATATTACCTAGACTATTTAAATTACTTTTTTAAACTCAAAATTGTCTTTATTCTCTTTTCAAAGGGAGGAGTTTTCCTCCTTGACAGGATTATTCTCTCTGTCTAGTAAATTGCTCACTCAAAGGCAGAATAATTTCCTAATTTCCTTTAGCAACTAGTATTTAGCAATGTTTAAATATCCCCCGTCTTTTAGCTGTGAGTATGCACTCTGTCCCTTCTTCCATTTTCACAACTAATTATCTTTTTATATCTTTGGCTTTTTTTACATCTCTCTAAACTACATTTTGTTGGCTTCATGAACTAACATGACTTTGTTTACCTCCTTGTATCTGATCACCAAATTAGTATCTGCAGTTTCAAACTCTTACCCAAGTTTCTGTCTTGACTTTTCAACAATATGTTGGGCATCCTACTTAGACTCCTGTTGCAATCTCTTAAGTCTGCAAGTCTTAAGTAAAAATCATCTTCCTATCCACCAGTAGTTCTTCCTGACCTGACTGACTTATTTGTGCTAATTACATTATTTTCCTGGTTTTTCGGCTTTACATCTTTGTTGTCGACCTTGACTCCTCCCTCAACCATAATCCCTATAACCCGTCAGCCATCAAGGCTTTTTTGCTTTTACCTAGGTATCCATAGTGTTCATCTCTCCTTTAGTGGACCTTCTTTAGACTCATTATTTATCATTTGTTTTGTTGATTATTGATTATTCACAACTTTTTCACAGTCTTTTACCTTGGCTATCTACCACTAAGATTCTTTATATACACCACTGCCACATTCACTTCCTGATACACAGTCCTTAATATATCACATTACTACCCTACTAAACAATCAAATAAAAAGCTTTCAATGGTTTATTTCTTGCCACCTGAGCAGTAAAGTTCAACAAATCTACCTATATCAAACTCTTGCTCCCTCATTTTTCCCCAGTGCCCTACATCATGACCAATGTGCATGCCTCCCCGCCCTGCCTGCAGGTGTCCTGGGCATTTCCCCGTGTTGTAGCCCTTCTAGTTCTTCAGTATCCAGTTTAAACATGCATCTCACACATCTCTGCCAATATTTTTTTTCCTGCTTTCTTCAAATGTAGCTGATCTCTCCACTTTCAAATCCTTTTAAAATTTGCACTGTGATCCTTACATTATACATTGAATTATAGTTACTTGTATGTATGTTATTTAGTTATTTGTGCTTTATTTAGTTAGTTGTATGTTTTGCAAGTGTGTATATAATTTACATGTGACACACATGAAAATATATTTAGCAAGAAGCAAATTTCCCCAGGGAGGAGATGATGTTAGGTTGTTTGGAACGACTTCATCAAACCCTTTCAAAACATTGCTGGTTTGTGCCACCTTCCGGCAACCAGCTTCATAATCTGGGGTCAAGGGTCTCCCATTTGGCAGGAGATCAGGTGAAGTGAATCTCGTCATACCAGAACTAAATCAGGCTTCCTCAGACCTCTTCCCTTCCTTTCATAGGAATGAAGAGCAAGCCTGAGAACCTCCTCCCCTCACCAGTCAGAGCCTCACTGCCTCTATCTACCCTGAGTACACAAACACTGGTCTCACTTATCCTCCTCTATGTCAACCCTTTAAGGAGTCTAAGACTTGCAGATGTCCTTCATTTTCCCTGCGTGCTCTCATCTCTATAGACTCTATACAATCTCCCTTCTTTCCCCATCTGCACTCCTTAACAACTCCAGAATCCCTATCCTTCTGCTCTACCAAATTCATAGTCCATTCCTTCTTGCTCTGACAAAACCTGGCCTTCCCCTGAGGACTGGCTTCCATTGCTGTCCTCATGAACAATGGCTGATGTTTCTCCCACAGCCTTCACAATGCCAGGCCTAGAAACAGCCCCCTTCCTTAGTTCTCATTGCCAATTCCAGAGATTCTCCCTCCCTCATCCCTAATCCCATCCCAGCTTTCATACTCTGAACTTAGGTTAGACCACTCTGAACCCAGGCATTTACTGACCCCATGGTGATGGCTTCTCGTTTCTCATTTTTGACTTCTTGCTTATTATCACACTCTCCAACAGTACTCTTATTTCACTTCTTGGCAATTTCATAATATATGCAGATCATCTTTGCAATACCTGGATGCCTCACTTTTTTGTTCTCTTCTCCAATTATTCTGTCCTCCACTCTGATTTAGCTCCCATGGTCATAGCTTTAGACCTTGAAATTAACAGTAACTGCAACCCACATTACCCTCTCTGAACACCACCTGCCTTTCAGTCTAACTCCCTCCTTCTAGGATCCAGACACCAACAATTTGCCACCTCCAGTCCTTTCATCTGTTTTACGTGTACATCTCCCTCTCCAGCACTCCTTACTCGCCATCTGAGTTTGTTTTTCCTCTACAGAAGGTGCCAGATGTACAGCACCTTCTAGCTTGCCGTACATTCTATTTATTTTGTCTGTGGTCTGCCTTCTCCCATTAGAATATAAACTCCATGAGGACAGATATTTCTGTTTGTTTTTACACAGCCCTGACCCTAGGGCTAACAGCAATATTTACTAGCACATTATAGAGACTCAGTGCTTATTTGCTGAATGAGAGAATGAATGCATGTCTCCTCTGCTTCAATCAAATTTGTCCTGTGTTCTCTCGTTCTCTCTTCTCTTTCTATCTGTCTCTGTCTCTTTATTTCTATGTCACTCTTGGGAAGCTTCTGTTACTTTCTCTGGCCATTCTGTACTGTTCCCCAACACTCACATATAACACAATTTTTTTTCAAAGTGGCAAAGTAAATTTTGCCACTTTGATATCCCTTCTTTGAGAAATCAATGTGTATACTTCTGTTCTTCCTGTCTTTACATAATCATTTAATACTTTGTACTAATAGGTAAAAACAGTGCAAGTAATCATGTGTATTATTAGGATACAGGATACAGTCTGAATTTTGCTTTACATTGATGCCTTGTATGACAGTCTCTAGGAATATATTGTGCCTAAAAAGGTGAACTACTTGTGTAGTAAAATCTAAGTAGTTGGAACCTTCAGTTACTTAAGCTCTACACTTTAATTCTCTGCTAAAGCATAGGAAAAAATTAAAACTAAGTATTAATCAAGGTTCCATCTTGGTGTCAGAACACATCTGACCTGTCTGATTCTGAAGTCTAAAGCCCTGCAGCACTAAGGACCTAGACCGCCCACCTCAGCCTCGCCTCACTCCCTTGTGTCCTGTACTCACAGTTCCCCAGCTCAGCTGTCCCGTTCGCATGGTCTCTTACTCCTCCTCTGTTCCCATAGCAATGGGCACAATGCCAAATGGACTGGGTAGCATTACCTTTTGATTTATTGATATATATCAGTACCTATGGATAACTATGAGGCTTTCCTCAAATCTCAAAGTGTGAATGCTGTACTTACCAAGACAGGAAATTTTACAACTACATCTTTAAAAGATTTTCAAAGAAAGAGTCAAAATAGGAGTGACCATGGATTTAATTAATTAAAATACCACCTTTCACATGCACTCTAGGTAACCTGGGTTTTACTATAACTGTTTTTCACATTCTTATCGGCAGCTCTGTTAGTATTATTAAAAGATTTCTTGATTAGGAGGAAGAGGATGGCCAATAACTTCATCAGAAGAAGAAAGGACTTTATCATCTGGGAAGAGAAAGCAGAAAATCCTACTTCTTAAAGAATCTGGAAGTTGTAATGATTTGGATGGCATCCATCCATCTATGACTTGTTTGGTAATTATGTAATACCTGCTATGACCATGGCATTATTCAGGGTCTTAAAAATAGGGTACCTGTCTTGTGAAGCTTATAGAGTAACAGCAAAAACTGACATATGACAGAATCTTAACAAATGTGCTAGGAAAAGGAACTGGCAGAGTGCTATGGCAGCAGATGACTAGAATAAATCTCAAGGGGAGACAGGGAAAGTGAGTGAAAACTTCCTTGAGGAATTCACCAGGTTCTTTTATTACATGATTGCTTCTGTCTGGCTCCAAATATATGCTGCCTGTTAGAAGTCACACAGTATTGTTAGGTTGCTATTGAGAATCAGCCTGTTCAGATGGATTGGTAAAAGCTGCCCAAATAGCAGCAACCCATTCAGAGAAATTAAATCATCCCCCAACATCCAACACCCAGGTCTAAGTTTTGATACCCAAATCCCTCTGTTTTCTACTCAGCTTCCCCTTGCACCTCAGATCTCTTTTGTCTTCTAACACTTAATTATCCTTTTCAGGTGCAACCTCTGTACTTCTGCTAGACTCCCAAGGCTGCCTTTTAAAGTATACCATCAAGTATGATGATATTTCAATAGGAGCTACTCCCTCACCATGACTGAGGGCCCCTCTCTACCCTGTCAGACCCATGTTACAGATCCACTGAATACACAAGATAAGGCAGTTTATCTACCCCTTCTGGCCTGGAAGGCTCTGCTGTATCCCCAAACAAATGACAAGCAGACTCCAATGTCTGTTCCTAGGTTTCTGTTCTTAAATGCAGCATGAGTACCTTTGGCCATTGATTTCTTACCTCCTGTACAACCCCCAAACACCCAGATTTCCACCATACTTCACTTTTGCATGCCAACAAGTTAAAAGAAGATGAAAGAAAAAACTCTTTCCAAATACGCCATGGGTATATAAGTTATGGGTAGTGTCTTCTAACATTCTGGAATTCCCTGTCTCCCATTGCTTATGTAGTATCTCCTATGATCTTTTAGATGGGGAGGAGGGGTCACTGTATATCTGGGCACCATCCAACAGCCTGCCTTGTATAACAAACTCATTTGGACCATCCTGAGCCATGGCATCATGAAAACCCTAGAAAAGTGAGTTTGTGCTCTTAAGGGTAAAGTTCTTTGAGTGCCACTATACTGGCAAGGTGGGCTTCCAACGTTTGGGTAATTCCATATTTCTTGGGATTTTGTGGGTGTTTAGTTCCCTGTTTATCAATAAGGACCCCTAACAATACCCTAAACTAGACTGACCGATTAGTACGTCTTCTTCCAAAATGGCAGCTCTACAGAACCGGAAGTCCCAATTTTGGTCGCGTACTTGGGAGCATGAATTCCATAACATAGAGCTAAAGGACCTAATTTATCAAAGGGTCAAGAAAACCCTGGTTATATGTGTGGGATTTTTTCTTTTTAAATAAGCCCAAAGAAATTGGTAAGTACTCAGTGTAGGAGGAAAAAAGCCATGTCATTTGGGCAAGATTACAGAAGTCTGTCTTGTAGGGAAGGGGCGTGTAACATCCAGTGATAGTTCTAACTGACCAAACATTTCTGCACTGCCAGGTAATTCAATCAGAAGTAGCACTAGTCTTCTTCAGTTTCAAATTCAAGTATATCTCTGGGAGGCATAATTTTTCCAAAAAGCCCTGATATCTGAATTTTCATAATGTGCATAAATCAACTTCTACCCCAACAAATCTATCATTAGATAATCTAGTCTACAACTGTGTTCTCAGAGAACAGTGACCTCTGACATCAATGCTGTGCTAACCTCTGAGTAGCCAAGCGTCAGCCCTGGACATGCATATCAACACCATGCGCACCTAACAGGGAGCACAGGGCCTTATTCTCCAGCTGTTCTGAGTTTCCTGTAGCAGGGTCGTTACATGCTCAGGAACTCCCTCCTTTTCTCCCACCACATCTTAGTCCCATCAGGTGCTACCAAGGATCAGTGTGGCCTGGATTCTTTAAGTGGCACCAAATAGGCTACACCCACTGAATTAAGGACTGATGCTAATTCCAACCATATATTTCCATCATCTCAGAGGTCAGACACTATGATCATATACACATTGGCCCTCACCTAAGTGTGTGTACTGCCTCTGTGTGGTTGTGGTTGAAACACTCACCCAAAGGGAACTTTTTAACAAAAATTCAGGATGCCTGAAACTGACTCCCTTCTTGAATATCTTTTTCAATGTTACTGTCTTTCAGATAAATTATCTTGGAACTCAAGCCCCAAGTATTATTTCTAGAGGGTTTTCTTTTGCAAATTATGGTCCACTTGTCCTCAATTCACCGTAAAAATCCAAACCAAATGCACAAAAAGACAATAGAGCAATACCTTGGGAGGTATGTGTTATACTAAGAAAGAAACCAGCTAGGTCACTTTTCTGCCAATAATACAATTCTGCTACAATGAGTTCTTTGTTTCCAACTAGAACAGCCAGTTCTACAGCAATTGCTGCACACCCCAAAACTTTACTGCATTCTTTGTTCTACTGCAGTTAATGAATACCTTTATAACACTAGAAGTAGACAGCCCAGCCTTCTAGTCCCACTCAAGCAGGCAATTAGGAAAGATATTCTCTAGTTTAGCATTCCTTAAGGTACTTCCTGTCAACCTAATCTTGTAGAAATTTGAATTAAAAAAAAATTATTTTCTTTGTTTGACCTCATAATATTCTAAAGCTCCTTTGAGGCATAGTGGTAATACCTCTTCCATAAGGATAAAGCTTTGTGCCCAGCTCCTTTCCTTATCCAGTATCTGTAACGCGTTACTAGGGAATTACAGTAAATATGTGGCCCTTATTGAAGTCAGAAAAAATTCTTGTACCTTGGGAAATGTGTTTCAGTTCCAAGGACAGGCCTTTGTGTCTCATGTACTTGTGGAACAACAGGACCTCAACTGTGGCTGCATTTTACCTTCAGCATATCTTGAAATATTGACTCTTTTTGTTCTAAAAGGAAATTGGGCCCAAAACCATGCAAAAACATCAGAACATCCCTGGCCAAAAGCTACTTCACACCTCACATACTTGATAAGACATATCTGGCACATTTCTTCAGAGCTGACATATTTCTAATTTTTATCCCTCTGTCTTCATTACTAGCCGTTTGCTCCACTTCAAAACTCGGTCTCTTCCATGGACTTTTGCTTGAACAAGTTGATAACTACTCTGTTCTTTACTCTGTAATACCTTGGGAACTGTGATTTGGCATCAGGCAGGGGACGGGGCAGTTCTCTAGAATAATCCAACTGCACCAGTACTGATCTAGAGTGGCCACAGACTTTGTCTTTCGCAAATGTAACAGTATTTGTTGATTAAAACAAACAAAACAACAAAAATACCTGGGAAATAGAACACATCTCAAAAACCACTAGAGTAATGATGGTTGGCTCATTGATAAGGTCAGCATGAAAGCCCCTCTTCAAGACCTTATATACTATCTTATAATATGAACTTTTAGTACTGTGAATAATAGCACTAAAAATAAAAGCATCTTTTAAAAACATCTTAAGAATATATTTCCAATAAGACTACCAATAATTTAACATTGCAATTTTAATTTAATGGTCTTATTCTTATTTCTTAAACTAATTTTAGTTGAAAATGTTTTTTAATAACTTAGGAAAGATAATCTTAATGTGTTTAATATTAGTAGTTTCCTAGCAGAAATAATCCCAGTAGTTTTGTTGTTAGTTAAAATTGTTTTAGTTAAGTTATGAAATCCCAGTGGAAACGATTTTGACTTGCATTACATTTTTCTTTGATATGTAAATTATACTAATTTACTGTGAAAACAGAAAGGTGGTCACATTGTTTGGTTTTTAAATTGAAAAATAATCTTTTTAGTTCATAAAGTATGGCAGTGCTTTTCTACATATTCATTTACTTATAGGTATTAAATATATGCCAGCTGAATAATTCAACCAAATTTGACTAATGTATATCAGTAAAATGTTCTTTTAAGTTAACAAGGGGGAAAAAAGTAAACCTAAGTTTAAAATATGCATATATTAGACCCTCACTGTAACACCATTTGCAAGAAAACAGAATTCAGTGTAATCTGTACACATGTCAGAGTTTACTAAAAGGCATTTAGTTACTAACATATAAAAGCAGCTTGTCATGAGATAGTTCTTACACAATGGTCTCTGGCGCTTGCATTGTGTGTCACCCCCTTCCATTAATATTTAAATGAATATGCAAGTCTACCACTAACTTTTTCAGGGCCAAAAAAAGCAAAAGTACAAATGGCAGTGGGCTAACAAGACTAATATTTAAGTTACAACCCAAGCTAAGAAACCATTAAGTAAAATAAGTTCTATTTTCCTAACTTGACAAATATACATTTATAATGCCCTAGAAGGCTGCGTCCAAATTTAGAATTTCATACTCTTTGGATTTCTGGTTGGGAACTTGGCAGTGTATAAAGGATTGCCCCTCCAGCCCTTGATCTGCCTCTCTTCTCTCTCACTTTTAGCTTTATTCTGCATTGCAAGTAGCCTATCACTTACCTGCATGGACACTCCAGCCTGTATATGCAAGCTGTTTACTTCCCCTCTGCTAGGGTTTGGCATATGGGTAGCCTGGTAATACCACAGGATGGTCCTGAAAGTTGTTTGGGGCTGTTTGGGCAGAGAATTCTGGACATGATCTAGAAGAGGACTGAAGACCCTGGATAGGCATGCCCCATGGATTCCTTGCCTGTGGGGAGGGCCAGAGCAGGTTGGGACTCCTCTACCCCTGGAAGACAGTCTGTAATAGTGATCGGGAGTGCAGAGTCAAACCCGTGCAAGTCTGAATTCTGGTTCCATTACTTATTAGGTAAGAGATCTTAAATAAGTTATTTAATGTCTTTTAAGTTTATCTATAAAATGGGAATAATTAGAGTATATATTTCAGAGGATTTTGAGTATTACAAGAATTATTTTCATTCCATATGCCTAGGAGGATGTCTGGCATGTAACAAATACTTTACAAATATTAACTGTCATTATTCTTTTAACTCTAAAACCCAGAACAGTGCCTGATAAAGGATGTAGGCGCTTTAAGGAAATATGAATGAATAATTAAATGGGTTAGAACCGTTTGCCTTTTTATTACCTTCCATAGAGTTTGGTTAAAAATAACTACAAAATCCAGTTTTTATAGCCTAAATAGAAGTCAGTTTTAAAATGTATATTTAGGTAAAGAATCAGGATTAATTTTCATACTTAATTATCAATGATAAAAATAATGATTACAGAAATTTTGAAAACAAAAGAAATTTGTAAAAAGTGTATTAAAAATAAGCAAATCTCTATTTTGACTTTTGCTAAAGATTACCTATAAGGTCAGTGGACTGAGAAGGCAGAAACAAGTGTCTTCTGGTGTTAAACTTTTTATAATGGAACCTGCTTTTAAAGAAATCTGTATTTCTTAAAGTTCAAATTCTAGTGAGGATCAGAGAAACAGCGATCAAGGATACTGCCAAAGTGTTACCCCGAGTTACCGGAGACTGACTACTTACTCAGATGAGGAAGCATATGAAAGAGGCAACCTTGAGGAAGAAAATTGGAAGTTTATTTCTAAATTTGTTAGGGTTAATTTTGCTTTTAGATATAGGCAGTTTGCTTACCCTCTAGAGATTGGATAAGAGGTCAGGGCTGGAATTGTCGGCATAGAAATGGTACTTACGACTCAATGGTACTTAAGACTCAAGACTGGATCAATCCACCTGAAGACTTAGTATATATGCAGAAGAGAAAGTCCAAGGACTGAGTCCTGAGCAACTTTTACACTTGGAGGGTAGAACATGAGGAAGAACTGACATCCAAGATGGAGAAAGAGCTTAAACTAAGAAAATGTGGGTCCAGGAGCCAAGGAAAGAAGTGTTTTGAAGGAGGGAGTGGTCAACAGTGTTAACTTGCTGACAGGTCATAGGTAAAGCAGAATGAAGACTATGAATTGGCCATCAGGTTTGGCAATAGGGATGTCACTGCGATCTTAACAGAGTTGTATAATTGCAGAGGTGATAAAGAATGGCCTGTAGTGGATTCAAAGAGCAGGTGAGGAGAATTATCGAGACAGCAAGTGTGGATAACTCAAGAATTGTGGCTATAAAGGAGACTGAGAAATAGAAAAGATATTACAGCATGTATGGATATTCATATGCTATAAGTGATCCAGTAGAGAGGAGAAAAACTGACAATTCGAGAGGTAACGGTAACAATCCTTCCAACAAACTCAAACAAGATATACCTGGCATGATTCCATTGGGATAAAGTAAGTAACTTTTGTCTGGGGAAGTAGACAGATCCATGTTTTTTTTCTTCATTAACATTCACACTGCAAAACTGTTACATACGCATATTTTTAAGAAAAAAATATTTTGAATGGAGCCATAATAGAACCAATGAAAAGTAAATGGCTGAAACTGTCTCTGCTCCTCTCCCTCACTTCCACGTTCTTTCCAACAAAGATAGTGAACATCCTTGTGGCCCTATATTTTAGCTAGAAAGAAATTAATGATATGGGATTAGTGACTGTGTTCCTCTTCTAATAGTATTGTGATTTACTGAAATATTTAGAGTAAATGATATGAGAGACTTGCTTCAAAATAATCTAGTTGCAGGAAAGAGATGAACTAGGTGAGAAGAGAGATGAAAAGTTGGCCCTCAGTTGATAGTTGATGAAGCTGGGGGACAGGTATACAGTGATTCCTTTACCATTCCCTCTGCTTCTGTATGTGTAGGAAAATTTCCGTAATACAGAGTTAAAAATAGAAAGAAACATAGAATAAATACCATGCTTATTCCAAATAAATCCATTAAATAGGAAATTTCAGATAATTTGGTAAGAAGTGAATATTTGGGACTACAGAAATTTTTCTGGCATGTTTCAAATCTTATCAGTTATTTTGCTTTCGTATAGAGCACAAACTTTTTTTTTTTTTTTTTAAATCAGAAAGTGTCTCAGTTGCTTTAGGATAGAATTAATTTGGGCGCTTATTGTGTAAATAATTTGGAAGACCGGATTTTTAAAATGAAGGTTTGGTTCTCTTAAATACCCTCTTCTTTTAAGTAAGCATTAAGCAATCTGAGAAGAGTTATGTTATGAAACAGTTACGTTGCACATGTTCTGATGTAAATGCTAATCCAGTTGCTTATGAATAAAGAGTTGATTATGCACAAAAGGTGAAATTTCATTGCATAATAGTTACTTTTTTAAAAGAAATGGTAATTTTTTGAAATTTGTCACTCTTGTATTGTTATATAAAAATTTAGTTTAAAAGATTTTTAACCTTTCAAAACTAGCAAATGTAGAAACAACAGTGTAGCCACATTAACTCTTCAGATATTAACCATTAGGTATTCTTTAGTGTTTTCCAGTTACTCATTAACCATTTTTTTTTTTTTTTAGTGTTATTGCTCTAATTGTCGGTAATTTCCACCAGGGAAAGTCGAAAACAAACGCCGATTTTCTTCTAGTTCATATTTTATTAACATTCTTCTTGCTTACTAAATATTTATTATTTAAAGTCCACTGCGTACTTTGGCCCCCATAAATTCTACTTTAAAAATTAAGCCCAAGGTTGTGTCGTTGCGCAGTTTATGATTTCTTTTGTGTGGCTTTATTGCTCTCAACATCTCCTTGGTGTAAACTACTGAGCAAGGGAACAAGATTTCCTTTGTAACTGATACCTAAATTTCTATTCTGCTTTAAGCACTAATTTGCACTGTGAAGACATATAATTTGAGACTTGTAGCTATATCACAAAAGTACAACAGTTTATGCTGATCTCTAATTTTCTGAGTTGTGCTGGCTATAATTTAAATTTTTTGCATGTTTTTAACTGCAGTGCAAACCAGTATACATCAGAAACCTTTGTATATTGACAGAGACTGGGAAAAGGATGCCTTGTTCTGATTTCAGATAAGCATTCCCTTTTCACAACTGCAGGTGCAAAGGAGCCCGTTCATAATATTCACTTCAAATGATTACATGAGAATTTGACTAATCTTTACAAGCACAACAAATATCTTTAAATTATTACTATTATTATCAAATTATAGAGGCAAGTAGGACTTTTTTCTTTGCCTATGTATTGGGAACAAAATATACTCTGTTGACAGTTTTGGTCATTTTATTATTGTGTGTGTGTGTGTGCAATGTGTTTACTAAATCTAGAAAAATACGTTGTCACTTATTAACACAGGATGGAATTATGCTCAATGGAAAAATGTGCTGCAACAAATGCATGTTCCACTTAAGAGATAATTGGTAATGAATGTTACTTTTTCCTTTGCCTTAAGTTTCACTTATTTTGAAATCAACACATAAGCCAAAATAACCACAAAATAAAAATTTACTCTAATTGCTCTCATTTCACATAACTGAGTAAATCTCCTTTTGAAACAAATGTTAAACAACTATATATGCAACAAGTAAATGAAGCTAGCTGAATGTTTCTATTATGAACCCTTATTTATAAGCTTATGACTCGCCATTTTAATTAGCTTCAGGCAAAAACTTGGCATATCAGTACAAAGCATTAGAGAAAATTTTAGTCTACAAACCAATTACAACTCTCCTTCAACAGGAGAGGTCAGCAAACGTCTCTAATAGAATTTAAGGGCTGGGTGGCCAAACACAGATAAAATAATTTTTTAAAAAAGACTATGATAATAATCACTGCATTGGCAAAAACAAATATATAAAACCAATAAGAGCTCATCCTAAATTGATGATTATTATTATCACTTACTGCATGTTTTACTGTTTGCTCACAAGCCAGTAGCGCCACCTTACATTTACATATAATTCAAAAGTGCCAAAAACACACACTTTTCAGTTCATTTAGGTTGAGCACTGTGATAGAAGAAACTCATGTGCTGCCATTCTTTTCTCTCAACTCAAAAACAGAAGACTCACTCGCATTATACCAGTGTATCCTCAGCCTTGAATCAAAGGCAAGCTAGTTATTAGACCCACATGCTAGAAAGATGAGGAGCATCTTTAAGGTATCTTTAAGGATACCTTTAAGGAAGGAGCAGAACCCCTAAACTGGCTTCTGTAATTAGGACCGCCCACCCTTTCGAACTTCCATTCTAGTACTGCTTCCCCAGCATCCAGGAGCAACACAAGGCTATGTCCTCCTATAATTAGTTATTGCTGTCATTCCGGGGCGGAAATGCTTGACACCTGGCCTCTTGCAGGCCACATGCGATGGAGGACGCTGCTACACACAGCTCTCTGAAGTCCTCAGGGGAGATGGAGGAAGGCTGATACCGGGCCCCCTTACCTGGCAGGGATGCTCTTCGTAACAGCCTGAGGCCTTTGGGAGAAGAGAAAACAAAAGAAAACAAAAAAACTTACCACTTTGGCCTAGTCCAAGAACAACTGAAAATACCCAGGCCGCCCGGAGGAATGGGGCAGGACCAGGCCGGCAGTTTTGCAGACAGACAAATGCGGCAGTAAAAAATGCCAGAGCCGAGCGGCACATAATGCAAAGCAGCCCGCTCCGTGCCCGCCGCCTGGCTGCGATTCGGATGCGCGCTTGCGCCTCCTGGGCGCACCTCGGGGCCCGCGGACCAAGTGTCGCTAGGACGTTTCCAGCAGGCCCGGCAGGCGGACCCTGCCGCTCCGAGCAACCGGTGCAGGTATGCTGGCCTGGACACCGCTCGGCATCTCAGGGCCCCCGTGGCCCTCCCAGTTCGGCACGGCGGGTCCTGAAACCTCCGCGAGAAGCACCTTCTCCGACGGCCAATGGCCTGGGGCGACGACGCGAGCGATGGCTCCGCAGCCCGCTCTGGGACAAAGAAAAGAGCTTTTGTTTCTCCCCAGCCGATGGGAATTCTGCTGCATAAATCAGCTTAGCGTAGAGCCAAACACAATCAAACCCAAACAAAGCCCGAAGCTGGGGGGAAAAACCAGCCTAATGTACTTTCACTGGGTGATGCTTCATCTGTGGGAGGGGACGCCGGCGAGGCCGAGGGGGAAAAAGTCGATGGCGCATCAATCAGCGTAAGCTTCTTCCACAGGTGGGCAGGAAGGCCAACTCCACTTAGTTGCAGCTTTGCAGCCTGATTAGCTGAACAGCGGGCAGAGTCAAAGCGACAGCGTCCTAGCTGGCCAGGAAGAAAGCTCGGAGTGCCAGCAGCCGGGGGAGGGGGCTCCAGGAGCGCCCTAGAAGCCCCCGCCGGCTCCAGCGAACACAGAGCGAGGCATCGCAGCTCCCTGCTCGGCCAGGAGTGGAGCGCACCGCCGCGAGCACAGGAGGGGAGGTTCCGTGGGGGAGCAGGAGCTCGGCCTCGTGGGGCGGGAGCTTCGTGCCCTCGTTCTTTTGGCCCCAGTGTGCGGCTCAGGCGTCCGGCTGTCCAGAGCCCGGACTGCTGGCGCGCTCTGGGGTGCACTCCGCGAGGATGCAAGACAGGCGAGGCTGGTGGGGGACGGATAGGAGTGGTCCTGCCCCGGCCCCCGATGTGTGTGTGGGGGCTCCCGACGTGCTGATATCTGGGTGCGCTGGGGGCTGCAGTTGCTAGGAAACCGCCCCACGCTGCCGAACGCCTTGCCCCGGCCGCCCGCAGGCGAGGGGGTGGTTCGCAGCAGCAGCGTGGGCGGGACATTGGTAAGGCATGAAGTCACACCAGGGCCCACACTCGCTCTTTGTTTTGCTCACTCCAACTCTTTCTCTCCCCCTTGGCTCTGATAGTTACCCTTCCCGTCGTTCACAAGAACTCCTTATGCGTAGCCCCACAACAGGAATTGCACGCCCTGTTCTCTTTTCCTTTCTTTCCGCCCCTAATTCCTGCATCCCAACGCTCGCCTAGCGGGTGTAGAGACTCTCTCAGCACGAGTGGCAGCTGCGCGCAAACCCAGCGTCTCACTGCGGCGCTGCGCGCTCCTTTGTTCGGAGATACTGCTCGGCAGCTGCGAAGTGGAGTCCACGGGCCTCTCCCCGCCCCCAACACTCTCCGTTCCGCTGGTGCGCACAGCCCACTTTGCAGAGTTAAGAGCTCACCCTTCGCCCCACCCCAAATCTGTCTGGCGTCTCCCCAACCCCTAGAAATGTGGGCCAGTCTGCAGAGGTTGTATTCGGAGCTGCGGGCTGAAGTTTCTCGTGGCCGCCTTCTCCACTCGGAGCCTCAGCCCGGAGCTGGACAGCCCTGCTCTTTCCAGCGTCTGGTGGTGGCTTTGGGATTTTGTTAGTTAGAATGAGTCTTTTGACTTTAAGCGTCACCTTTCCAATAAACGGAACAAAGAAGTTTCAAAGGGCGGCGGAGCAGGAGAGAGAAACTAGGAAAGGAGGTGGGAGGGTATTTCTACCTGCTCGTAGATCAGAAATTTAGGTGCAGGCGCGGGGCGGGTGTTTTGCTCTGCAACTGTCAGGGAAGCTTTGCGCCCCCTTCGGTCGCGTCACTACTACGCTAGTCCCCGGGGTTGAAAGCGAAGCCCGTTTCCAATCTGAGACAGGGCAATGCTTCTCTTTTTCCTCGAGGGGCAGGAGTGGTTCTCCCTGGTAAAAATCTGACCTCTCATTTTCCCACTAGTCCCCTGCTCGACCTCTTTCATGAAACACCCTCCTTTTACAGGCATTAGACCAGTCCAGCCAGGTCAAGGTGAAATATGCTGGAGTTTCCCTCCTTCTTACGTGTTTAATAGTTTCCATCTCCATATTTGGAATAAAAAACAAGTAGGAGGCTTTCTCTCTCTCTTTTTTCTTTCTGTTTTCTAATTGTTAACTGAGTGAATGGAAAGTACCTGATTAATAAACCACAGCATTGAAAAACTCCCCCTTTTCAGGTGTGGACTGCACTTTGAAGCCCACAGAATTAGCTAAGCAAACCAGGAACCCAGCTGGAAAATTACAAGTGCCCTGCATCTGCAAAACAGGCTTTTATGTTTTGTTTTGTTTTGTTTGTTTTTGTTTTTTGCTTTTTTGTTTTTTGTTTTTTTTGAGAGACAAAATGAATGATCCAAACCTGAAAAACTGGTACTTATATACATAATTCCACTATCGGCAATTTACTCTAAATAGTTGGAATGAAATCCAGCTCAGTTTCATTGTTTTCTTTCCTAATTCCAAGTTTGACAGTTTTACTTTCTGTGCTCTTAAGAACACAGAAGGACCTGAAAGGTGGCTGGATGGGAATAAGGACTTGAAATTTGAACACAAAATGAACATATTTAGGCCTTGATTACCGACTTGTAGTGGGCAACATAAGTATTTTCCAAAGATGTCACAGTCCAATGGAATGCAGCCCCCCTTGTGACAGCGCAGTGATATAATAAAGGAAAAAGTCAGTTCATAGTGCTACAAAGATGTGCCTGTAAGGGCACTCTATATTACAAAGGAAGACTTCCATAGTTCGTTTAATGAAGCCCAGGCAAATATATTTCAGGAAGCAGATTTTATGGAGTCATTAAAAAATAAGCACAGCACCATTTATCACTGCTTCCCAGTTACAAAGAGGTTATAATTCTGGTTATTAGAATAAAATAGAACAGACTATCCCAGCTGTGAGACTGTGATCCTTGTAAGTTATTTACAAACAAGTTATCTGTACATTTTGAACTATAAAGATAAAAGTGAATTCTCTTGAACCCTACAAATCATTTGTAGGGTTTTCTTACAGTAAATATAATGAGTGGCTTAGGAACAAAAAGTTTCCTTGTTTCTAATAAATGAGTTGGTCACCACAACTCATTTTTCCTGTAAGAAAATGTACAGTATATTACCTGAAAAATTCTAACAGAGAAAAAATTTTTCAAAAGATATTGACTTGATTAATTCCTATTTTTATCATGGTCTACTCTCTTGCTTTGAAATTTGACAGTTAATTTTTCATCATTTGCAGTAATGAGAACAAATGAAATTCACAGATAGTCTAAAAACAACATTAATTCATGCCAGCCTTCCTATCATCAGATTCTTTTAGTTGTTGATAAGTCATAAAATTAGATGAATTAAGTTTCTTTCCTACTCCTTTATCACTGATTTCTCACCAACTCAGTTTATGGTGAGAGATGAATAAGCTATATAGATGAATAGCAGGAATGAGAGAGACATCTGAGAGAGTGCTCCTTTTAGTGTGTATCAGCCTTGTAACTAGATTTTGTCCAAATTATTGACCTCATAGTTATAGCTAAAAGCATATTCCCATTTTAATATTACAGATGATGAGGTTATGTCCCAATAAAAATCATCATAAGTTGAAAATACATTTCACACACATAACCTACTGAACATCATAACTTAGCCTCTTTTAAAAGTGCTTAGAACATTTAATTTAACCTACAGTTGAGCAAAATCATTTAATGCAATGAATACACTGTAGTGTATCAGTGATGACTTTTGGTTTCAAGTAACAGAGTTGCAGACTGTGACTGCCATAAGTAAAAAAGGCAGTGATTGTAAGGAAATTGGGAGCTTACAGAATCAGCAGGAGGCTGAGAGCCCAGGATTGAATAGGCCAGAAACCATGGGAGGCATAAGCAGTAGCATTAAGTGGCCAGCAAACGAGAATGCTTTCTGATCATCCCTTCATCTTTGGACCACTTGCCCAAGATTTGGAATCCTGCTTGAAAATGTCTAATTTTCACAACTTCAGTCATATGTCAGTCTTCTGGCTCTCTGGGGATAGAGGGTAGAAGGAGGAGCTCTTGCCTTGGGCTTTTTCATTAGAAAATCAAATACGGTTTTCCCAACAAGATGACTGAAAGTTGTTTTGGGTTGATGAATGGAGCCCTAAAAGTGGCAAATGCTCATTATTCACATATCCTGACTTCCACTGGCTACTGCTTTTAATTACAGTTGGATTTCAGGTAATGATGCAGCTTTAATTTAGCTACCTCACCACCTATGCTTTGGGTTTCAGTATCAGTCATCTTCATGGGTACTTCCGAATGAAACATTTTATCTGTGCATAGTTCCATTTCAGTTTTCTGTTACACTTCTATAGCATGTGGCAAGCTAATGCTTCTTTAGCTATTAACTCACTATCAGAATGATTATAGAGATGTGGTGTTTAAATTAAATTTCTTAGCATTATGAAATTCAGATGCTTTGTTGACTTTCCTGTGTCCCTCCAGATGCACTGGTTCATTCCACAGAGCCAAAAGTGCTAGGGAATGAACATTTTTCAACTAAGGACTGACCTGATGAGAAGTGAGGTATAAATACCCTAGCTCCTTTGCTCCTTGTTTGGAATCACTTTGGGCCTTGTGTTCTACACCAGTGCTTCTCAAACTATTTTTGGATCAGTTTTTTTTTTTTAATCCATTGCGTATGGGTACTTAAAAAAATAAAATGAGTTATTTAAAAAATGGATGTTACAGAAATGTCAAATTGTTATAATAAAAGTTTGTAAATACTTTTACTTTTTATGCATTCTTTATTCTGAACCAGTCTCAAACAGTTCAGGGACCAGTATTGTCACATACCACGTTTTGAGTAATATTGGGCACTTTTGCCCCAGGTTCCCTGCAGGAGTAAGTGCAGTCACACACAGTGACAGCTATTTTCAAACTTATCCTTTGCTGGCTGCCTTTCTCTCCTTCATTTCCCCATTGCCCCTGGTATCTTCTTGTCTCAGGGTCCTCTTCTGAAGGAATCTAAACTAAGAAATAAATGAGCCTGGAAATTACTCTCTGGTGCCCTCCATGTGTGAATTTGAATTTTATGCTTGTCTAAGTAGAAGATATCCCACAGAATAAAAAGCACTAGGGCTTCGTAGTCTGAAAAAATGGTTTGAATCTGCTACTTAGTAACTATAGAATCATGGGCAAGTTATTTACCTACCCTGATCCTCAGTTTGTTTATTTATACAATGATGAAATTAAAATAGCTACCAAATTGCAGATTAAACAACAAATCCTACTACACTTTTATTAGAATGGCCAAAACCCAAAATACTGACAATACCAAAAGCTGGCGAGGATGTGGAACAACAGGAACCTTCATTCACTGATAGAGGGAATACAAAATTATATAGCCTCTTTGGAAGAATTTGATGGTTTCTTATAAAACTAAATACTCTTACCATCCAACCCAGGAGTTGCTCTCCGGGTATTTACTCAAAGAATTTGAAAACTTATACCCATACAAAACTGTACACGTGGATGTTTGTAGTAGCTTTATTCATATCGTCAGAACTCGGAAGCACTAAAATGTCCTTACATAAGTGAATGAATAAATAAACAGTACATCAAGACAATGGAATATTATTCATAGATGAGTTATCTATGAGTTATCAAGCCATTAAAAGACATGGAGGAAACATAAATGCATATTGCTAAGAAAAAGAACCTAATGTAAAGAGGCCATATACTATATGATTCCAGTTATATGACATTCTAGAAAGGCAAAAGTATGGAGACAATAAAAAGATGCTTGCCAGGATAATGAGGGAGGGAAGGATAAATGAGTGGAGCACAGGGAATTTTTAGGGCAGTGACACTGCTCTATAATACTACAATGGTGGATACATACCATTGTACATTTGTCAAAATCCATAGAATGTATAACACCAAGAGTGAACTCTAATGTAAGCTATGGCCTTTGGGTTATAATGATGTGTCAGCATAGGTCTACCCAACAGGTGTACTGCTTATATGGGATGTTGACAGTGAGGGAGGCTATGTTGTGAGACGGGGGAGCAGTAGGCATATTGGAACTCTCTGTACTTACCATTTAATTTTGCTGTGAACCTAAAACCACTCTGAAAAATAAAGTCTGTAACACACACACACACACACACACACACACACACACACACACACACAACTACCAAATAAGATATTGTGAGAATCAAAGGAGAGAGATCACGAGTGAAACATTTTAGAATTCATCATATATTATCCCAAAGATTTTTGCAATGGTAAGTTAGATTATTTTAATTTAATAATATAAACAACATGGAAAATACATAAATACTTACATTGACTTGTATACTGTCATAAAAATAACTTCACATATCTTTGGTTTTACTGAATACATAACTTTCCTTTTCTGGTAACTATACAATTCTTTACCCACAGTAATAGATGTAGTGAGCATGTCTTTATATAGCAGCCTGTAATCCTAGCATTCTTTATGGCAGTCTAGTTTTATGTCTCCTTAATCATAATTGTCCCACAATCTTTCCAGCTTGAAGTCATCCTTGACATAAAAACTATATGAAAGCTTCATTTTCTTGTTCATGACAGGGACAGCATACATAATACTGCCTTTTATTTAAAATTTAACATGTTTAAACATATGTAGTCATAAAGGTAAATGAATATGTAGTAGGTTTTAAATATTGGTTTATTGCTCAGTACTCTAAATGTATAGCAATGTTAGGTAAGGATCCATGGCTGGTTCTCCCAAAGAAAGGTATCAGCAGACATTACAAAGGCATTTCACTGTTGACATAGTCATCTGTGGAGCCACAGTGGTATGTGTACTGATTTGCACTTTATTACACATCTAAAGACCTTTCTGAACTTCAATAACTCAGAGTGAGCCCACGACTAAAATTCTCCCTTTCAGCATTTTCTCATGATCACATCGCCTCTGGAGAATGAAGTCACTACAAAATTTAAATTATTCTAATCAAATTCGCATGGCATTTTTGTACTTGGAATGCTTCCATTCTCAGCCCCCTTCTCCAATTTCAAAATTTCTTCATGTTTCACCTTGAAGAATGTGACCTTTTAACATAGTGAGGAAATTCTTTGTGAATTAGGCACAGGATATTCAACTTAAACATTCATTTAATAAATATGTAAATATTTATTGAACATTTTGTATGTGCAATGTGATAGATCCCATAAAAAAATGCAAGCATCAGTAAAATCCAAGTCTTTTCTCAAAGATATAACATGATTTGGAAATAATATGTAATAATAATAAGAAAGATGACAGAGTTGGTAAATAAAATAGCTCCGAAATATATCCTTATATCAATAATAATTTAATATAGCACTAAATATGCTTTGAAATCAATGAAGAGAGAATAAATAATAAAGAGTGTTGGGACAATTGTTAGCTATTTGGAAAAAATATTAATTTAGAAACTTTATATCAAAATACATTCGCAATAGATTAAAAGGTTAAGTGTAAAATACAAAACTACATATATCATTTTTTCTAGTATTAGTAATAAAAGTTTTTTCTAAGTGTAAAAATAATTTATCTAATTACAAAAGAACACGTCAACACATTTGATGATTTCTTAAAAACTTAGGTGTTTATAAATATTTCAGAAACTGGTAAAATACATGCCATAGAATAGGTTCATACAAAATCAGAAAACATTTAGTCTACAATAAATAAATGTGCAAAGAGCATTGGTGTATGATTCAAGAATATGCTTAAAATGTGAAGAAAGTTCAGTTTCATTAGTTATCAAAAAATATTAATTAAAAAACTGTGATGCCATTTTTACCCATTTAACACTCAGGCTCTTCAAAATAACAATACTTAATGCTAATAATCAGGGGTTGAAATAGGAACTAACATATTTGAAATGCTAATCTTCTGTCTGGAAAGTTAGTCCTCTAAAGATTCAGAAATATAGAAAATTAAAAAGATGCACATTTAAGTATGATACACAGTCAGAACAAAAAATGCATATAATATTTTCCGTCATTCAAATCCTTTTCAAACCAAAGTAGCAGAGATTATCAAGTTTTTAAATGTGTCCTAGGTATCATTGTTCTCTCTTAGAGATGCTACCTAACCCCTGTCTTTCATTAGTTAAGAAATTATGTTAATCTCACTTTGTGAAGTGTCTTCAGTCTTTTTTTTTCCTATTTAATCCCTTTACTGCTGTCTTAGTTCAGGCTTTTCTCTTCCTTCTCTTAAAAGCTCAGCCATCTCATCCTCATGGTGCTTTGAGAGTTTTCCTTCAGAAACTCAAATCTAAACTCATCCTTTTCAAAAAAATCCTTCTATGGTTCATCTTATGCCATGAACCTTTCTCTAGGCCATGGAAGAGATTTTTAGCATGAACTATGAAATCGCAAATATACTGGTCCCACCTCACATTCCCAGTACCATTTTCTATGACATCTTCCTTCTCTCTTGCCAACTCCATCTACCCTATGCTCTACGGAGCAGAATTCTGATTTTCTAAAAATACTTTCACTTTTCTTTTCATGGGCTTTATCTTCAGCTGGACATATTTTTTCCCCCTTTTTCTTCTCATTTGTCCTACTTGATAGTCAAGAATTATTTAAAGTGCCACATCTATGAAATCTTTCTGAATTCTTCTAAGCATAATCTACAATTGTTTTTCACTTTTAAGTACTATTTAAATAAAAAGTTTTCATTAAAAAAGTAATATTATTATAGAAAAATTGAATCATGTATTACATTTTCATAGTGAGTTTTATTTGCTTTATTTTTGTTCATACTGGATTTACCATTTTTTTGTTGTGAATATACATTCTTCATAAATATCTCTCTATGTTATATATTATTCCTAGTGATTTTGTTCTTTAGTTTACTTAAATGCACTCCTTGATTTCACCAGATAAAACAGATGGCATACTCAAACTGCATAATTTGAAGAGAATTTGTTAGTAAAGAGACTATTTATAAACATGGGGATAGGGTGTCAGCTATAGTGCTATATAACAGTGGGGAGATGCACCACTACCGTTAGGCTTCAAAGGGCAAATGAAGGGTGCATTATTGAACCCTAGACATACTGAGTTGTGTGGATATCACCTAACAAAGCTCTGTTACCTTTGTTCAAGAGTCACATCATCTGGGAATTAGGAAAGACTTTATATGAGATAAGCCTGGGAATTTGAAGAATGAGTAAGAAATGGATACACTGAGGTAATGAAGAGAAGGGAACAGAATATGGAAGGGCCCAGAGATATTAAGTTTTATAGTGGATTCTAGTTTGACTGTGGAAGGAAATAGCCAATGGAGGCTAGAAAGCTGTGCAAAAATAGATCATGGAGGACCCTGTTGGTTGCCCAAGAACTTAGACTTTCTACTGTAGGTGATGAGGAGTCATTAAGAAGTTCTAAGGGGGCAGATGATTGGGTTAGATTGGCATTTTGGTTACATCACTTGGTGTTAGTGTGAAGAATGAATTTGAGAGGTTGATATTGAAGCAGGTGAGAGGTGAAAATGACCTGGGCCAAAAAAGTGGTATTTGGTGATGGAGAGGAGGTAGATTCAAGAGATATTTAGAATATATTTAATGATTTGTTAAGGAATATAAGAAGAGAACTAATGTATATTGGGGAAGATAATTTAGAAATGGCCTGTGGGAATGTAAAATGGAGATATCAAGAAGGCAGTGGGAAATATAGATTTGAAATGTAAAATATAAGCTATTATTATAGAATTTGGAGTAAAAAATATGCCAGATAGTACAGACAGTCATGGACAGTCCATGGGATGGTATAAAGAAAGATTACAGACTATGGCCAAGAAGAAGAATTGGGGAGACATAATAATTAATGACTAACATGGGATGGTCAATGAAGCAAGAGAACAATGGTAGTAGAGACTCACTATTAGAAACCAAGAGAGCTGAAACATTTCTAAAAAGGAGTGATGAGAAGGTTAAATGCCACAGAAAAGTCAGCTACCACAAGGGCTTCCGGTCCCCTGGACTGGAACACACGAGGTCTCTGTTGTTGTTAGGGAGAGCATCCTCCATGAAGGGTGTGTTAGAAGCCAGACTGCAGTACATGAACAAATTAGAGACATCTTTTGAGATGAGAAGGGCACAAAAGAGGTCAGAGAGTCACTTGAGAAAGTGAGACTTCTACATTTCTCCAAGAATCTTTATATATGCTGCCATATTTCATATTTTTAAAGATCAGATTGAAACTTTCGTTCAGTATCACAACATAAACCATGAAGATAAGGCAGCCTGCTTGTCAGTAGATTACCTGTAGGTAGGAATTGATATTTCAGATTTCAGTCTAAGAGGTAATAAGTAATATATATATAACACTTGACAGGGAAATTGAACACCTGTGTTTTAAAACATACTTAAATTAAGTTGATGCCATAGGAAATAAAAACAGTCTATGAAAACTGACTTTGTACTACATTAGTTATTTTATCAGACAAAATAAAACGTATGTTGTTTTTGCATAGATTAGACTCTCTGACATGGGAAAATAGGTTCAAATCTGCCTTAGAGACCAGATTGTTGGATATTCAGAGTTATAAGGAACCTGGTACAATGGATAATTGTCTAATTAAATTTTAAGAATTAAGGCTTTATTAATACAAATGAAAAATGGAATACTAGAGAGGTAAAGTGACTTAATCAAAGTTGCTCAACTAATTAGTGACAGACTTAGCATCAGTTAGATTTGACAGTTAGATTTGATTTTCATTCATTAAGTACATCAATGTGCCAGGCACTATGCTAAGCACTTTCTATTTATTTCATCTTTTAATCTTCAAAGGCAATTAGGGCCTCAGTACTGCCATTATTCACATTTTGCAAAAGAGGAAATTCAGTCACAAGAGATAAAATAACACACCAAGATCACAGTGGAGTTAAGATTTAGACCTAGGCAATCAGACTCAAGAACTAATGGTCTTGTTCATAACTACCCTCTAGCTGATATAATCACACATACTGTACAATTAGCACTCACACTATTAGAAACATTCAGGTTTCTCTTTTATAGATAGAAAGCATAATTATGACATTAAAGATTCTTTCTGGTTTGGCTTTAATAGGAAAGATTTAAAAACAAAAGTGAAAAGCTACAACTCAATAATCATTGAGAAATTTAATTTGTTACATTTGTGATTTTTTCTGATATATTTTGAAAAGAAAAATGTAGCGTTTTCTTTTTCTTTTTTTTTAAATCACAAGTGTAATGTAGTAATAACGTGTTCAAAAAAGTTTATTGTCATGATGAAATAACACATTTTTGCCAAGGTAATTATTATAATATTGGCTATTTCAAATTTTTTTCTTCTCCACCCAAGTATTTTTTTTTTTTTTTTTAATGAGCAGACATTCATCTGCTTAGTATCCAGGGTAGATGGCAATGCATTTGCCTCACTGGTTTTTTGTTTTTTGTTTTTTTTTTGGTGGGGGTAGGGGGAGGGTGGACAAGGCAAGTTCTATTCAGAAAGAGGTGTTATCAACAGGATAACATCCTACTGACAACTTTTGTCAACATGTTGAGCTATGTAAATTACATCAATTATTTGATTTAGTTTGATACTCCAGTGGTAAAATTCTAGGAATATTGACTGATGTTTTTATATTCACCTTAAACAATTAGTAAATAGAACTGATTTTATTGGTGGAGGGTGCATAGCAGACTGAGCTCATTATATAAGAATTGGCTGTTCAGCATTTACTAAATGGTGCTGTTTACTGGCTTAACAAAAGTTAACTAAGCCTTAGGATTTGCTTCCAAATAAGTGCTGAAGAATGAATTAAGATTCTGGCACAGGTTCCTTTCTTGCCAGAATATGTCAGGCTAAGTGCAGGAGAGCATGTAGGCCAGAGGTTCTCAGTGGGGTAGAAGAGACAGGGGCGCCATCAGAATCACCTGTCAGGACTTTCGAATCTTGCTCTCTAGATTCCACCAACACTGGTCCCCATGTTAGGAGTCACAGTCTTCCAGAGAAGGGGCCAGTATCTCTGGTTTTCATGTTTCGTTACACACTACAATCACCTAGGTGCTTTTAAAAACTCCTGGCATCCAGTACTTTTTTTAATCTAAATCTCTATAGTTGGAGATTGAAGTGACATTTAAACAGGGTTGGTATTTTAAAAACACCAAAGTATTTTGGTAAAAACAAAAGTTTTGGAAAAATTTAAATTTGACAAATTATCCTAATTTTTGGCTTGGGTTGAGTACCACATCTTACCTATTTAGGTTAAATTTTTTCACAGATAATACTGACATTATACCCCTATCCCCTGTCCCCACTCCGCCCACACACAGCATTTCCTTGACTTCTAGTTAAGAACGCTAGATCTATATGATGGCAAAGAGAATCGTGGGTAAGAATGGAGACCACTGCTTGACCAGATATAGGTCCAAATTTCTCAACTTCTGTACTATTTAGGTTTCTTAATTCTTTGTTGTTGGGGTCGGGGACGGATCTGCATTGTGCATTATAGGGTATTTACCAGCTTTTACCTATTAGATATCAATTGCATCTCAGTAGTGACAATCATTAAATGTCTCCAGACATTGCCAAAAACCCAAAGGGGGCAAAATCACTCCTAATTCAGAACCACAGATCCAAGCAATAAACTAAAGCAAGACCCTATCAATTGTGTCTTGGGTAGATCTGGCTTGAGACATTTAGAAATCCTTAAATGCAAACTGGAATGCATGAATATTTATCTAGGGTATACATTTCATCCATAGAAGCCACAGAAGTTTTGGAATTGGTTCTAGATATCTATTTCTATGTTTAAAAACCACTTCAAACTTAGTGGCTTCGAATAGTGAAAACATTCATTTTATTCTCAAAGCTGAAATTTGGCCACAACTAGGTGGGAGAGCTTGTTTTTGCTTTACTGGAGTTGCCCAAATGCTGGGGGGCTAGAATCATCTAAAAGCTCATG
The DNA here is from genome assembly GCA_004027375.1 of Macroglossus sobrinus. Classification (NCBI taxonomy): domain Eukaryota; kingdom Metazoa; phylum Chordata; class Mammalia; order Chiroptera; family Pteropodidae; genus Macroglossus; species Macroglossus sobrinus. The sequence goes on from PVKZ01001883.1 coordinate 281,548, forward strand.
CACATGTCTGATGGTTGACGTCTGGTGGTTGACGTCTGCCTGTCGATGGAAGCTTCAGTAGGAACTGTAGCTGAAAGACCTACAAGCAGCTTTTCTTTCTGGTTGTTTGGCTTTCTCACAGCATGGTGGCTAGATGCCAAGGGTAAGTGTCCCAAGAGAACCAGGTGGAAATTGTATTGCATTTTATTCACCGGTTTTGAAAGTCATTTAATATCATTTCCACTATATTTAAAAGTCTGCCCAGATACAAGGATAGTAGACATAAACCCCATCTTTTGGTAGAGAGATGTCAGTGTCACCTTAAAGGAAGAGCATATAGGATGATAAGTATTGGTACAGTCATCTTTGGAAAATACAAGCTGCTACAAAGTTGAAAAGGCCAGTCATTGAGGACTGCTTCCCTGGAGTCTAGGGCAGTGTTATCTAAAGAGTGTTCTAAGGACCACCTAGAACCAGAAGCTGGGGAATACTTGTTTCAAATGCCAATTTCTGAACTTCTCTCTTAAAAATTCTTACTTGGCAGGTCAGCTTAAAGCATCTGGTATCTAGTTTTTCAAGAAGTCCTCAAAATAATTCTTATGTGCATTAAGACTATCCTTTGCTTATACAGATACTTTCTTCATTTATACATTTCCATTATATATTTACAGATTTTATTCTGTGAAACAAGGTGGTGATACAGAGAGCTTTGAGGAATGTAGCTATTTGGAAGGGCTGCTGTGAACATGCCTTTGGGTGTGTAATATATACACACGTTACTTATCAAAATGCACTTTGAAAGTAGTGTTACTGATTGGGGTTTTGTAGACATTTGATTTGTTTTAGTTTCCAAGCATGTCAAAAGGAAAAAAGGAAAGAGATAGCATTATACAGTACAGGTCAAGAAATTTGGGATTTTTTTAGTCTGGTTTTATGATCAAATTTTGTGTACTTTTTATGTTATGTTTGAAAACTATACTTTAGGCATCAAATGAAAAGTCAACATAATCTTGTGTCACAAAGGCAAGTCCTTTGTAGAAACTTAAAATAATAATGTATATGGTAATGTGAATTCTATTTTAAAGGAGCATCATGAAAACTGTGGGAAATAAAATGCTAACGAAGGACATCTTCCTGACTTGGATTTTGCCGACCAGGCAACTTTAATGACCTAAAATATTCTTGAGAAAACAGCATGTAAAAAAAAACTTCTGTGTAATCAAAACAGAATGCAAAAGTTCATACTTTACTTGGAGCCTACATACTATTAACTCGCATGAACATCTAATAGCAGGGCTCCCAGTTTATAGCAAAGGAAAAACAATATCAGCATGGGTCAGAAGTGGATGGCTACAGTTTAGCACAATGAGAACTAGGAGCGACTGAAGGAACAACAACAAGATTTAATTATTTCAAAGTAGAGTAGTTTTCCGTTTTTTGTAATAGGGAAATCCCTTTTTCTCACTATTTTTGGGGCACCACTATATTACAGAGGTGCAGCACCTATTTTTCATCATGGTGAGCCTGAGTTTTTGAAAAGTTTATTTTACTTTAAATATATTCTTTTTAAGAGATTAAGGATATATATATATATATTTTATAAAAAATCCTTCTGAGAGATAAACTTAAATAAGCTTTGGTGCTTTTAATTAACTACCATTATTCATATTTTTTTTGAAGATTGCTTTATTTGCAGAAGATGCAAATAAAGATGTATTGATAGGTCATTCTATTAAGATGTTTTCTTAAAATTATGTTTTTACTAAATTAAAAGCTTAGGTATGATATAAAATCTAATATTTAAATCTAATATGGAAAACCATATCAGCATTTTGAAGCTATATTTATATCAGCAAATGCTAATAAGCTAAGAAAGAGTGGAAGAACCAAGGGGTCAGCTGACCTATCACCAAATCCCACTGAGTCTAGCTTCAAAATTCATCTCAAACGTGTTCACTTCTCTTTCATCTCCTGCCACCACCTTGTCCATGTCACCATGAACTCTCTCATATGCATTTCTGTACTAGATTTCTGTCTCCATCTTCTCTCGGCTGCTCCAATCCCTTCTCAATACATCCACCAGATCAAGTGACTAATCTGCGATGGTGGCTTTCTATTTTATCGCAAATAAAAATGGAAGTTCTTACCCTGGCTTTCAAAGCCCCAAACAATTGGGTTCTTTCTTACTTCTCCAGTTCCACCTCATGAAACTCCCCTTTCTGTAAGCTATCCTCGATCCCTCGGCTTTCCATTAGTATTTTGTCTTTGCAGACAATTCCTGCTGCCTTTTTGTACTCTTGGCAGAGCTGGGTCCTTATTCTTCAGGTATTTTAATTTTGCCTCCTTCAAGAGGCCTTTCTCGGTCACTTTACCTAATGTAGTTTTGTTTCTCCTCAGCGTTAACTCTCTGTTAAGTTTCTGTGTAGTTTGTTACCATGATGTATTTTATTTATTTATTTTTCTATTTCCCTTACAAGTCCCATGAAGGCAAAGACCAGTCTGTTTTATTGAACACTGACAGAGTGAATGCCTGGCACAAAGTAAGTGCCTAATAAATATTTTTTGACTTAATGAATAAATGAATAGTAGTAGTCAGTGAACAAATCAAGGGCTAAATAAATGGAATCTATAATGGCAAGTGTTTGTGCTAACATGTCTACGTGTTTAAGAATAATTTGAGTGATTCATAGATATTCTGTCTATATGGATTTTGAAATGAGAAGTTCATAGAGTCCATATCTAACTTCACACTATGAAATCATAGATTGCATTGATTTTATTCTCTAAGCATAACTTTGTTAGAATCCAAGTAGAGGGTTAGAAATATTTGGCTTGACTAAATCAAGTGTTTATTTAGAGTAGAATAAAGGGAGTGAGAATAAGATATGGAACAGGGAGTTACTAATTTTTCCATCTCATTTATCCTTAAGCGTAATCAAGAGATTACACCTGTTATTAATTTTCTCTATGAAATTTGAAGAGTTGGAAATGAGAAACATTTCTCTTTGTTCAGGCTTCTCTAGATTTACTCCTAGGCATCCAATTAATGATAATTCTAATACATATTATGAAGAGAGAAGTCAGTTTCTTGCAACTTCAGTAAATGGTGCATGCTTATTGAAGCCAGAGACCATGACTTCAATATTTTTCTATTTCCAAGATGGCCCTAGGAGTGGAGGTGGTACATAATAAGGACACACTTTTCCTTGAATGAATAGAAAACTGTCAGACCACTTAGAGGACCTAGTTTAAATTGCTTTTGTATACAGAATCAATTGAGAAGTGAATATAATTATATAGGCTACTGATGAAAATATACAAAAGTGAAAAAACATACTGAAATAAGTCTCTTTACCAAATACTTATATAGAAATATGTGATGATACAGACAACAATTTTATTATAAAAGGGATGTCCAGTAGGTGTTATATAAAATAAAACAAGAAAGAAACCTTTAGGTGGCGGCCAAGAGCTATGATTATGAATTCCTTAGTGAGCTTTTATTGGAATTTATGATTTTGTTTAAAAGTAGTCATGTTAACCGGGCTATTTAAACCACAGTAATTTGGTACAAAGCAAAATACAAAAACAGAATTAGGCCTCAACAGAAATGAATTTAAATGTTAATATCATCAATCAATCAAATCTTAATGTTGATTAAATAACAGGTATTCTGATTATGAATAGTAGTTAGGAAACCAGATCTGGCAAGATAATTGTTTGGTATTGAGTCATGGGATTAATTACTCTTGGCAGTTAATCATTTTAATCTTGAAGGAAATTATCTTTAAATAAAATGGTAGCATTTTAAGAACTCAGAGAGTGTAATAAAGATGTCAAAACTGTCCAGATGCTCATTGTGCAATTGGAAACTCCACTCAAATTTGACATAAGGCACCAGAAAAAAAGGTCAATGATCTAACTCATTCTTGCAACATCTGCCAGAAGCTGTGGCTTCTTGGAGTACTAATATGTTTTTCTTCTCTTTTTGCATTGCTCTCTCAAATGAAAGTTTATGTTCAAATTCATCATATACCTCTTTCGCTTCTAAAAAATGGGGGAAAGATGGAATTTTTTTAACAAAGCATTATGTTTTTATGATGGTATGTACTTGTTTTTCCTTTCTGCTTGTTTTCAATAATATGCATTAGTCTGCTAGAAGAGCAAACAATTTTAAACATCATTATTAGATATTGCTATATAATAATTTTTATTTAAAAATTTTTTATTCATGAATAATTCTGTTAACATTTAGATTCATGACGTACCCTTTTGGCAACACAGACTAAATTTGAATATTTACTTCCAATTAATCAAGACTTCTCTGATGAAGTTTCTCTAGTTTAATTCTTGTCTACTTAAATATAGCACACTTTTAACCTCCATGATCCTAAATGTATGCACATCTAGGGTCATGGAGAAGAGAAAACAAATACAAGACAAATTTGGTACACTTGGAGTTAACAAGTGTCCTAGATATAAGAGAACAGAAACAAAATACTATAGCAAAACCCACACATTATTATTGAGTAATAAAAAAGATGAGGAGAAGTATGGGTTGATATTAATAAAGAAAAGTTCCATATAGAAAATAAATATGCTGGTGGTTTCCCAATACATTATTGGGAAAGTTAACATCTTAATTCCTGTGAAATTCTATTCTAATTACTTAATGTTAATATTTCAAAATTATACTGTGGTATATAGATGAAACAGTGGCATTCAACAGTTCCTTTTCTAAATGTTCTCTACCATGTTAGTCAATGAAGATGATGAGATTCTCTCTCAAAAAATCCCATGTAGTATGTTGCTAGATTACATAGCAAGCTGTACAAGGAGAATTAGCCAGAAAGTACTTCCGTTTTCTAGCAGTTTACAATATAACATTATCTAGGAGTAAAGATAGGCTAAAAATCTAGAAAGTTGTACCTCTGGGATTTATGTAGAAATGTATTATGTATTATGTAGAAATGTGTATTTTCTGTGTCATCATGAATGTCTTCAAAATGATATTTCTGAGGCTAGAAATCAGGAGACCTGACTCTAACCATGACTTTGATGATCTATATGTTGATACAATTGTGGTCAGGATATTGAAGATATTGTGAGTTCAGTTCCAGACCACCTCAATAAAATGAATATCACAATAAAGCAAGTTACGCAAAGATTTTCTTTTCCTAGCGCATATGAAAATTATGTTTACAATACACTGTGGTCCATCAGGTATGCAAAAACATGTCTAAAATGTATATATTTGAATTTAAAAATACTTTATTGATAAACCATTATCTGAGCCTTCAGTGAGTTGTAATATTTTTGCTGGCAGAGGGTCTGCTCTCAGTTTTAATGGCTAGTCACTGTTCAGACTGATTGTTACTGAAGGTTAGTGCTGCTGTGGCAGGTTCTTAAAATAAGATAATAGTGAAGGGTGCTATATCGATTGACTCTTCCCTTCATGAATGATTTTTCTGTAGGCTGTGATGCTCTTTAATGGCATTTCCCCAAAGTAGGACTTCTTTCAAAATTAGAGTCAGTTCTCTCACATCTGCTGCTGCTTTATTAACTAAGTTTATGTAATTTTCTAAATCCTTTGTAGTTGTTTCAACAGTCTTCACAGCAACTTCACCAGGAGTAGATTCTATCTCAAGAAACCACTTTCTTTTGTTCATTCATAAGAAGCAACTCCTCATCTGTTAAAGTTTTAATCATGAGATCGCAACAAATCAGTCACATCTTTAGGCTCTGCTTCAAATTTTAGTTTTCTTGTTCTTTCCACCACATCTGCCATTACTTCCTCTACCGAAATCTTGAAATCCACAAAAGTCATCCATGAGGGTTGGAATAAACTTCTTCCAAACTCTTGTTAGTGTTGATATTTCAACCTCTTCTGGTGAATTGAAAATGTTCTTAAAGGCATCTAGAATGGTGAATTTTTCCCCAAAGATTTTCAATGTACTTTGCCCAGATTTATCAGAGGAATCACTATGCATATCAGCTACATCCTTATGAAACGTATTTCTTAAATAATAAGACTTGAAAGTCAAAATTACTCTTGGATCCATGGGCTGCAGAATAGATGTGTTAGCAGGCATGAAAACAACATTAATCTCATTCTACAGTTCTGTCAGAGCTCTCGGGTGACCAGATACATTATCAATGAGCAGTAATATTTTGAAAGGGGTCTTTTTTTCCTTACCAGTAGGTCTCAACAGTGGGCTTAAAATATTCAATAAACCACGTAAGCTAATGTGCTGTCATCTAGGCTTTTTTATTTCATTAATGGAGCACAGGAAGGGAAGATTTACTATAATTAAAGGGACTTAAGATTTTGAGTCGTAAATAAGAATTGGCTTCAATTAAAGTCACCAGCGGCTTTATCTGCTAACAAGAGAATCAGCCTGTCCTTTGAAGCTTTGAAGTCAGACATTGACTTCTCTTTTGCTATAAAGTTCTAGACAGCATCGTCTTCTAGTACGAGACTATTTTGTTTACTTTGAAAATGTATTGTTAAATATAGCCACCTTCATTTATTATCTTAGCTAGATCTTCTCGATAACTTGCTGCAGCTTCTACATAAGCATTTGTTGCTTCACCTTGCACTTTTATGTTACAGAGATGGCTTCTTTCCTTAAACCTCATCAACCAACCTCTGCTAGCTGAAAACTTTTTGTCTGCAACTTCCTCACTCAGCCGTCACAAAATTGAAGAGAGTTAAGGCTTTGCTCTGGATTAGGCTTTGGCTTAAGGTTATGTTCTGCCTGGTTTGAGCTTCTATATCCAGACCACTAAACCTTTTTTCATATCAGCAATAAGGCTGTTTTGCTTTCTTATCATTCCTGTGTTCACAGGGGTAGCACTTTTAATCTAAAATGAGAGACGTTCTTTGACTTGAACACTTAAGAGGCCATTATAGGGTTATTAATTTGCCTAATTTCAAAATAATAGTGTCTCAGGGACTAGGGAGGCCCCAGGAGAGGGGGAGAGACTGAGGAATGGCTGGTAAGTGGAGCATTCAGAATGTACACAACATTTATTGGTTAAGTTCACTGTCTTATATGGGTGTGATTCATGGAGCCCCCAGTAGTAGCATCTAAGAATACTCATCACAGGTCACTATAACAAATATTCTAATGAAAAGTTTGAAATATTATGAGAATTACCAAAATGTGACACAGAGACATGAAATGAGCAAATACTGTTGGAAAAATGGCACCAATAAACTTGTTTGACATGAGGCTGACACAAACCTTCAATTTATAAAAATGCAATGTTTGTGAAGCACTCAAAGCAAAGTGCAATACAATGAGGTATGTGTGTAAAGAAGAGAACCAGATGATCTCTAAGTTTCCTCTTAACTAAAATGTTACATTTCAGGATATTTAGAGAATAAAGCAAACCTAATTCATCATTATTAAAGTGAAAAATTTTGTTCATCTGATGAGACAGAGCATGACATAGTTTCAGTGAGAACTGCAAAATGAATGGAATTCACCTCCATACAGGGCCCCACACATAGGTCAAGAATGGCCCCTTAGCATTGTGCAATGCTCATTGTGCATGAGAAGTAAAGTAAAGAAAATACCTCTGTACTAAAAATTTTACATAATAGTGGTTTAGTTTCCAAGTCATAGACCTTTCTCAGATCTTGGAGTCTTTAAGCAATATGAAAACTATTAAATGCAAAAACAATAAATGGAGGAAAACAAAATGGTGAGTGAAAATCAATGACCCAGGCTTTGGGTGCTATAAAATTAGTATATGTTATGGGATATTAGTATTTTCTAGTGGATTTAAAAGACTGAAAATTTATCAGTGGACGAATGTGACTTTTTGGTGCTTAATAAATGTAATCTACATTGAAGTTTAATTTCAATTATGCCAAAGCATAAGTAAAGAATCTGCCACTATGCTAATGTATTTAGTTATATATAGCTCTCTCATATAATATACAAAACTATGTGGTCATGAATAAATCAGCTATTAGAATACATAGCTCATATTTCAAAGCAATGCATTTAAACCTAATGGACAGTTTATCTTTACATGCAATTCATTATTGCATGCTTTTGAAAATTAAGTGAATGTCTGTAAAAGAAAGATGAACATTTAATTCCCAAAACTAAAAAAAAAAAAAAAAAAAAAAAAAAAAAAAGCAACTCAAAATGTATGTCTATTTGAAGACAGGGGACCAGAAAAAAAAAAAAAAAGCTCTGTATTCAAGAAATTTTTATTATTCTATCTGCCATATGGAATAAAAAATATGAAATGATGGATGTGCCCCCCTTCACAAACACCATACAAAAATAAGAGAGAAACCTTTGTATCCTGTTTCCTTGTAACTATTGCATCAAAAACTATAGTTAATCATGGGCCACATATTTATCCTGCTGCTTGTCAGCTGACCACTTAATGTACAAAACTTAATTTATCTTGAATAGCAACAACTCAGTCTGTTGGACTTGCTGATTTCAGAATCCTGCTCTTTACTACTTGATTGGGATGAATAATGCCTGATCTAGACAAATACAGAAGATGACAAATCTCATTAATTCTATTCCCTGTGAACCCACAGGGGAGACAAAGGGACTGATTTTTTAAAAAAGGCAAACTACTATTTTCTAAGGCTAATCTTCCTTCTCACATTTATTATATTAAAGAAATACTTTAAATTGTTCCAATCATAATCTTTTTGCATGAAGTCAGTGGGAATGGGATTCAAACAATCAGGAAAAATAATACATGGAAGGACCGAGAAACAGAATTCATCCAGAAACAATATATAATTTTTTTAAAAAGATAGGGCAAAAGGCACAAATTTCCAGGAGACAAAGAGATGTAAAGAGAGGAAGAAAAGGTGGCAAGAATGAAAATAAACTAAAGGCAGGGAAGGACAATGAAAATAAGAATAATACAAGAAAAGCTAAAGGTTGAAGAAGGAAGAGAGTATAAAACAAGAGTGAAGCCAGAAAAAAAGTGAGGAAAAATGAGGAGTAGGAACACCAGAAATGAATGGAGAAAAGCTGGTCAAGGCTTAAGGGCAAAAAGAGCACAAAGAAGGCTGGAGAAAAGCAGACAAAGAAGTGGGGTACGAAGGGAGAGTAGCGTCTGGATTACAAAATTGGGTTGGGAGCGGGGAGTAGGCAGGCAGGAGGGAGGGAGGTGGAAGAGCAAAGAGCCACTGGAGCCACTATGATTTTTGTTTTGTCTTTTACAAGTGAAGTTTATGCCACTTCGTGCAGCTCACAAGTGGGAGTGAATTATTTTACTGGTATTATTCGAAGTCCTGCTGTAATAGTATTAGGAATTTGGCATTGCGGTGGGAACCTTAACTAAGGCACCAAATTTCCTTCCTACTCATCCAGAGCAGCTGAAATTCCGTCCATTTGCAGTTCGCAAGCTCTATTCAAGTGGCACAAACAGGTAACAGTTAAGCTAGGAAAATTCTGGACATAAGAAAAAGAATCTTTTTATTTTAAAATAATCTAATGCTCATTTGCTCATAGTCTCATTCCTTTATAGGTTTTCTTCTTCAAACCAAGTTAGATTTAGGCAGTTTTATGAAAATTCCAATAACTTAAAATATGTAAATAGAAATTGCAACTATGAGAATCAGATTGCTAAAATAAAACAAGCCACCAAATCACCATTAAAAAGACCCTTGGCCTAGATAGTAAGTTTAGAATACTGCTTTTTGGGAAAGAATGGTCTGTTTAAAGCTGTTATTAAGACACGAAGAATGATTTGTTACTTATTAGGTCAAAAGAAATCAGAAGTAGTTTTGTAGCTTTGAGCTGGAACTTAAAACCTAGATGTATATTCTGCTTTTCTGTCTTGTTTGCTCTTTATAGCCTCTGAGCAAACTATCCTTTGAGTGAAGTTTTATGTCAAGTTCAACTCTGTTTAGGTGTTCATCTTTGTTTTCCATGGGAACAAACATATCGCCATGGAAACTAAGTAGCACAAAATATAGATAGCTCAGAAAGCATTATAGAAACAATCAAACTCATTACAAAGTTAACTACTTAATGCAAGCACTAGCTGGGCTCTCTAATATCTAACATAGCATCTTAAAAAGGGTAACTTAATCCTATGGCTTATCAAATTTTGGAACAATAAAACAAAAGGAAACTTACAGCTTTCTCACTAGAATAAAAATTGTCAAGTTTTATTTTAAAATAATTATTAAAACATATTAATTGTGGTGATTGTTTGCATCTAGTAAAAAGATGCTTTCAAACTAAGAATTGATCTACCATATGATCCAGCAACCCCTCTACTGGATATTTACCCCAAAACTTGAAAACTCATATCCAAAAAGATATTTGCACACCAATGTTCATAGCACATTATTCATAGTGGTCAGGACATGGAAACAACCGAAGTGTCCTATGATAGATGATTGAATAAAGAAGCTGTGGTACATATATACAGTGGAATATTACTCAGCCATAAGAAGAGATGAAATACTGCCATTTGCGACAACATGGATGGACCTTGAAATAATCATACTAAGCAAAATAAGCCAGACAGAAAAGGTTGAAAATCATATTATATCACTTACACGTGGGATATAAACCTAAAAGCAGCAAATTAACAAAACAAATGAACAGAGACTCATGGGCATGGACAATGGACTAGTGGTTACCAGAAGAGCGGGAGGAGGTGGGAGGGTAAAAATAAAATGTTAAAAAAAATGATAACGTAAATAAAATTTTTTTAAAAAGATGCCTTCAAGAATTTCTTTATGGGATGAGTGCTCTTTCCATACTGATTATCTCATCCACACTACATCTACTGTGGGGTGTATTGAGCTTAAGGTCCAGAAAAAAGGGGTCTGGGACCAAGGTGGGTTAATGACCAGCATTTCCAGTCACAACAGAGAATGAGGACTGGGTTTCTAGGCTTTGCGTGATTTATAAGGAGTTGAAATCTGGGAAGGGAGGATCTGGCAACAGGAATTCCTGACAGTGCTAGTGTTTCAGCTCCAGGCTAGGGAAGGAAAGAGCTCATTGAATTGGAAACAGAGCACCAGTCAGTGTCTAGAGGCAGAGTGTGAGGTGACAGGCTAGGTACTAGGCAGAAGGCAGGGCCTCTATTAAACATTGGTGGTTCAGCTTAGGACACCAGCTGCAGTCTCAGGAATGGACAGGCATACAACAACAAAGAGGACTAGGCAACAGAATTGTTAGATGGGAGAGTGGCTGCAAGTTGCTCGGTGCATGAATGCATGGGGCACTCCACAGACGCTCTAAATTTGGGGCACAGGAATATGTGGTTAATTCCAGGCTCTGTTTAATGACTGGATATTGCCTGGTTGCATTAGGGTTGACTTGGAGAAGGGGTGGAGCAGAGACTGAAACAACAAGGTTTTAGGCAACCTGGGTGATGCTGATATGGGTAGCTATTGAAAACTAAAAAGGGACTTGATATGCCAAAGATCCAACCACACTAAGAATTCTACATTTATCGTTTAATGTTAGCACAGTCACATACAGAAAGAGGCATTTGCAGTTCTTGGCAAAGTAAGGACACCCACATAGGCCTTACCTTTAGTTCTGCATCTTCAGTAGTATGCTATCCTAACAATTATTGTATGTTACCTTTAGATAAGACAAATGTACTGTGTGACAGCAACCCCTTTAATATGAGTAACAAAGTAAACTTCAGTAAAAGAGCTAACGTTATTAAAAAATGTGGCTAGGAGCCATCTCCCTACCTTGTGCTTTTCAGGGTCCTGCAGTGGCTGTTTGACAGAAGCTTAAAGCTACTGCAGGAAACCAGTTGGAGCTGCATTGTGGTTCATGAAGTCTGAGATCAACGGACCAGCAACTCTCCAGCTTTCTGAAATAATGTGGTCACGCTGTGTGTGTCTCACTGCACTTTGAGGTTATGGTTCAGTTAGTTTTATGGAATAAAATAGGCCTCCATGTAAAGTAGCATACTTTTAACTATAAGTTAGAATCAAATAAAACAGAACAAATTTTGAGGTAAAAACCCAGCATCTCCCATAACTTGCATGTAAAGTCCCCATGTTGCCGTTATAGAAATGCTCATACTAATATAAAACAAAAGTCATGAAAATAAGTACACAATTGTTATTTTAAAAGGAAGTGGACATCCAAAAGAGGAACATGTAAGGTTAAAGGAAACACTGGAATTAAAAAAGTGATACTGACAAAGTTAAGCAAGAAGGAAAATAAGCTGATAAAGATTTCAAAATATTTTCAGCTCTAAAATAAATGCAGTAGGTGATGTTCCTCTTATGATTTGTAAGCTGAGACAAAAGCTAAAGCAACATGTTAGATCCCCTGTACGTGGCCCTGTTCACAGTAGTCAGATAACTTAGTTTCCCCTTTCTGTGTGGGCAAGGTACCACCTCAGTGGTGGATAGATATTCTATGTGGAAAAATGTAGTTCAGTGATTTTATACATAATACACACCTAATGCAAAAATATGACAAGATAGTGTTTAATCATTTCATTTTGTTAACCTGTGAGTAAAAAAAGTTTGTTATTTCTAATATGGAAGACACTGTACAGGTATTGATCTAGGTACTTGGAGTACAGAAATGAGCACAGAATAGCAAATAAGAGGGATAGTTAAATAATTACAAGGCGGTGAATTAGGAGCAGATACGAAGTGCTGTTGAAGATGAACAAAGGCAGACAGTAATTAACACTAGTGGAGAAAATACATTTTAGTCAGTCATAACTTGCAATAGGGAAAAGAGTCCAGTGTGAACTGAACTCAACTTTGATTTGTACAAAGGTGACTGGGCGTTTTAAAGGGAGAATGAGGGAGTAGGAAATGGAGTCAGAGAGGGTTCAATCCATTTCCTCAAGGAAGTTAAAAAAAATTCCAAAAAGCAGGAAAAGGGCATTTGGTCCATATGAAATCCATCTGGGTTTGCGGACTGGTGCTTATCAAAAGTAGGCTCCTCCCCTGCCCAGGAGACTGGGAGGCGGGCCTTATCTTCAGGTGTTGGCTAGAATAAATGGTAAATTCTTTTGGCAGCCTTGAGTTTTCTCAGGCAGGTACTTTAAAGGGATTAGGGTCATCCTATGGAGGCAGCCTGGAGCCCTTAGAAACCATATTAGTGTTTACTGATGGCTTTATTGGCCAGGGTTGAAGCCTAGTAGAGAAGGGGACTCGGAGGAGCCTGACTAGAATTTAGTGAAAGAAGAATCATTGTCAGTGCCATGGAGAAGTGTGTGTATCTGGGAATTCCCTCGAGACTTATATCTGAAACCTCTTGAGGGAGGTATAAGAGTTATCCTAAAAGACATCATGGGGAAATAAAGGGGCCAAATAGAACCAGGATGTGTGGCTTGTGGGATGGCAGGAAATGATACTGAAAAGCATTCAGGAGTAAGGTCATACCAGGCTGTCGAGTTTGGATTTTATCCCTTAGTCTAGTGCTTCTCAAGTGTGGGATGCATCTACAGATGACATTTTGATGGTAAGAATGCAGCTTTAAATCATAATTAAACCACACAAGGAAAAGTAATTATCTTTTTAATTATCTTTTAATCCCGCTAATTAATTTGATGGGCAAGTCTTAGGTCGATACTAATCTGTGTCTTAAATGGTATCTGCTAATTGGCCTTTTCAACAAAAAGGGAGTGGATTTCTGCTAAAATTTAATGGTATTGCTTTATCGTCATTGAATTTTTAAAAATATATTTATTTTATAGTAACTGATAGTGGTTTTCCATTTTAATAAATAATCTGAAGATTTCCTTTTAAATACATTTATTTATGTTTAAACTATGGATTCTAGTTAAAGACAAATATTGAGTACAGTAGCAGAAGGAAGAGTCAGGTACTCCTCTGCTTTTGGGTTGCTCAAAGGGGAGTGGTGATGTCATTAACAGAGATAGGAATTATAGGAAAATAGCTAGAGCAAAGGAAAGGAAAATAAAAAGCAAGAATAAGAAACGCCTCATCTGTTATTACTGGATATCCAAAACAGTTTATTTAGACCTGTTGTCTTCCAAGATCCCATTACTTTAAGGTCATATCCAACGCACCTTCACATTCTCTACTATGTAGCCAAAAAGCAAGCCATAAAAACAACCTGACTTCTCACTACTTTGTTTCACCTACAATGTGCTCAGGTTACTTTTTGTTCTGCCAGGCATCAACTCTAGCTTATATCTTTGGTTCCTAGTGTACTTTGGTCTTGGCCTTAAACGTTAGGATTATCTTTGGTTTTATTTCTCTGCTTTCACGCTGGGTATTTCTGGAATACTATCTCTAGCCAAGCTTTGGACCTATATGTCTCAAATCCTGGCTCCAGCACCCCACCAAGAGAAGGTTGTCTTGTATATGTACCCTCTCTTTCACAGGATAACCCTTCTCTCGTGTGGGGCTTAGTAATAGGACTTCATACTACTTGGCTTTTTACATATCATATGGTAAGGTATCCAAGGTCAGGAGTGCTGAAGCTTTCTTTATCTTTGGACAACAGCCAGTCATTTGTTTTCCTTTTTTGGAGTAGTTTAAAGCAAAATCTCTCTTTTTGAGCAAGATCTAAATAGATTCTTCCTTCTGAAAATAGATTTCTTTTCCTTTTGAGTTTCTCTTTGAGGCATACATCTGAAATTATTTTCTGTCTTCTGAGATGCTGTGCCCTATCATATAAAAAAAAAATAATGCTGTTTACTGAGTTCCATATCCTTAAAGATGGTGTACTTCTGCTGAATGCCTGTGGTAAGATCTGTTTGCCTTTTAATTTCAATGGACTCCTTCAAATTGAGTCTTAGAACATCTAAATCTTTAATTAAAAAATTAGCACAGTATATTTTTAATTCATCATAGATTAATCAAATGAACTACTTCATGGTTTCTCATTTTCACCATTTTTGGAAATTGTGTCACATTTGTTACATAATAGTAGATGCACTTTTAAAAATAGTTTTAAATTTATATATGAAACTTATCGATATAATTATACTCAAGAATAGGTGCTTCTTTCTGTTGATGATCTATTTATTTTTCAAATATGGGATTACTTTTATTTAAATTTTGACATAGGTACCCAAGAATTAAAGGCCTGCAAATGGATTAGACCCATAAAATCACATGTACATACTTCCTATAATGTTTAAAGAAGTATTTTTATGGTAACTTAAACACTTCCAGTTTTTTAAATACATGAGTCATTTCCTCTGTCTGGGAGATGACTGAGTGATAATATATGTTAAGGTCACAGACATTTGTTAGAGTACAGGATCTAAGTTCAGTTTTGAATTACATATTGATTTTAAAATAAGGTGATAGTGTTATTAAGATAAATCAATGAAGGTATGACTGATTTAGTAGATAAAAATTTAACTCTACTTCCTGTTAGTTTTTCTAGTAGAAACAGGTGATATCTCAGGCCTTCGGTTTCTGAAATTCTTTCAAGTGTCTGTAATGAGCCTAACTTCTTACTAAGGCACATCCTCTTTGCTTAATTTTTGATCAGTTTGCACATAAAGGAACAAGGATTTAGGTTGAAGAGTGATGTCATAGCTATTTAGAAAAAAGGGATGTTAAAGAAAATGTATACTTCTGTTCCAATCTTTAATTTGGCATTCTAGCAGAATAAATGCTGACTTCACCTACTTTATTTACTAGCTATTGTGACCTTCAGAAGGTTACTCGGTCTCTTTCAGCCTCAGGATTCTCATGTGAACAAAGAAAGATTATAATACTTCCTTTATATTTTATGAAGATTCGATTAAAAAACTATTGAGTGATGTTATATTTATAAAATGCTTCAGCATATAGTCACCTAGCATATAGTTCTTTTTTTTTTTTCTTTTTCTTCCAAATTCCCCATCTCATTCCCCTTTCTTTCCTGGGAAGAGAAAGAAAATGTTTTTCTTCTTAGTGCCATTCATTTCTTGATAAAATATGATGCGTTAAAATCTAGGAAGATGAGTGGTAATGATAGGTAATGACAGATAATGGCAAATACCAAACAGATGTGGGTAAAATGTCAGATGCCATTAGACAAGATTTCTTTTACATTCACATGTACATATATGAAGAGCTAGAGCAATTTTTATTTGTTTAGTAGATGGAGAACACAATTTTTTTGGAAAGCTCTTGATAAGTTCTTAGATAATTTTTGTAGGTGTGGTGTTGGACTCACTAGGGGGTCAGGAATCATGTATATGATGTAGAGATAAGGTTGTTTGTATACATGGAGCAGAGAAAGGCAGAATTAAGGGACGAGAGAGATGAGAATGGGAACAAGGCAGAGGCAACAGGAGATGAAAGACAAATGTTCTATGGACAACGTTACTTGCAACCACTGAAGCTACCAAACTCATGGAATGCTTGTTGTGAGTGGATCCCAGAAAAGAGACCTGTCTTGGTCTATGGCAGGCAACAAGATGCATGGGTTTAGGAATGGAAGCCATACAGACCTAAAAAACTAAACCCTGCGAAATTTACAGATATAGTAATAAACTTCACAGGTGCACCAAACTCAAACTGATGGTTTGAATAAGACTTACTTGGATCTCTGTGTGTGAAGGTCTCAGGTGACATTTGCTTTATACATGGCCACATGCCATTTCAGCCATCAATATGTAGTGTTATAGTTTATGTGACTGTGTGTATAACATCCTATAACATAATATCTTCATTAGAATTATTTTGAAATAGAAATATTAAGTTTTTAAATTGTATTGTAGTAAATATATTTTCCACATGTAAAGCAGAATCATTTAATAGAGTTCTAATTCTGAGTTCTAGGTCAGATTATATTCTCCTGTCATGATAACAGCAGAGCTAGTATGGAGAGCCCACCCTTATTAGTTACTAGCATTTTAACAGGATTTATTTTTGCTGTATTCATGAAAAATCCATTTTATACACTGACTTGAAAAAATATTTTTCAAGACTTGTGTATGTACCTATAAAGACAAATATACTCAAATGACCAGCAAGGATGTCAAATAAAAAAAAATGATAGTGGGATGAGCAAAGCTGTTGCAGAGGGTGACTTTCGAAGGAAAACAAAAAATGGTTGGTTTTCAATGCCACGGATGATGATAATTGATTTGTTACATATATACCATTAAGCATATTTGACTAAATGCATGTTTTTAAAGAACATGCATTTTCATGTAATATTTAAATACATAAAAAGAATCTGTGAAGTGTTTAATTCTTATTCTGAATCTTAACAGATCTGCATGGCAAATGAATGACTTTTATACTTAATGATCATGTAGAGAATGGCACACACCTTCTTTTTCACTGCCACTGATCTACTTCAAGTGAGGAACTCCTGGATTTCTGTGACAGTGTCCTAGTGGTCTTTCTGTCTCTAATCTTTCTCTCCTCCAATTTTTCTCTATGATTCTCTAAATGATGTTTGTAAAGTTGTACACTCCATTGCTATTAAGATTAAAACAAAACTTCTTACAAGACTCATTTATCAGTCTTCATTGTTTATCCTTACGGACATATTTACAGTTCATCACACATTTACCCTGGGTGCTGTCTCATCTTTGGGCTTTTACGTAAGCCATCTGAATCTTTCTTTCCCACTTCCCCATCCTTCCCCATCACTCAGTCCTTTTTCCAGTCCTGGTTTACAAGTCTTTTCCTTTGGGAAATTTCCCCAAGCCCTCAAAAGAGCTAACTAGTAATAGTTATCCTTTATTGAGAATTATAGAGGAACTGGAGATGTCTTCATTGAGGATGTGACATCTGAGTTGAGTCTTGAGGGACTGAAAGGTCAGGCTGCTGGAGAACAGAAGGGAGTTTCAGGTCAATATGAAGAGGAGGCTTGAAGGAACATAGGAAGTCAAAGGAACAGACAATAATTTGGTAGAGTATAGGATGTAAGTACCGGGGGTGATTGAAAGTTGTTGAGAATTAGGAGTGTCAGATTGTGATGGATTTAGAGAGGTTTTAATGCTTAACCAAGAAATTTCAACTTATCGTATAGGCCATAGGCCTTCACATATGGAAATTTTAAATCTGCATCATGAGGCAACATGGTCAGAGATGTTTTTAGAAAGATTATTCTACAAGAAATGGCAGGGTAGGGGTTAATAAAAAAAATCTGAGAATGGTAGCTTAGAGACAAGTTGTTGAGTACAAATGAACAAATTGGAATATTTGGAAAGAATGGGAGAGAAGTTAAAATAGTCTGTCTTAAAAGTGAAATAATCCTTGGCAGTATAGAAAATAAGTATATGAAAAACACAAGTAATAAATGCTTGTAAGATTTCAAGAAACTTTTTCTTCTTTAAACTTTGAGAGGAATTTATTGAAGAGGATACTAGATAATGACATCATACTGATTAGGTTTATGGCTGGACACCAAATTCATCTCAAATGATTCAAATGAAAGGACTTCTTTCAGAATTGTGGGGGTGGCAGTGGAGGGAGGAGAGATTGATTAGGCTATCTTCTGGTAGAATTTCCTCTAATTTGGGGGAGGTCACCCTTTTGTTCTGTTCAAGCCTTTAACTGATTGGATGAAGCTCACCCACATTATGAAGGGAGATCTGCTTTACTTAAAAGTACATTATTTAAAGTTAATCTCATCTAAAAATCTATCTCATGGAAACATCTAAAATAATGTTTGACCACCTATCTGAGCACTGTGGCCCAGCTAGATTGACACATAAAATGAACCATCACACGGGGAAGGATTGGAGAAGTTGTTTAACT
This sequence comes from Macroglossus sobrinus, assembly GCA_004027375.1. NCBI lineage: Eukaryota > Metazoa > Chordata > Mammalia > Chiroptera > Pteropodidae > Macroglossus > Macroglossus sobrinus. Next base: position 300,212 of record PVKZ01001883.1, read on the forward strand.
TTTTTTCCTTCTCTCTCTCCTTCCTTTGGCCAGATAATCTGCCACGATGGAACATTGTGGTGAAGAATGGATAATGGACCTGAAGTGGCAAATGGGAGATGTTCTGCTTATACCACTAACTCATTATAATTCCAATTTGTTTATATTAATAAATATGATGACATTCTTGAATTTATTTTTTTTAAAAAAACTATACTAGTGATCTGGTAACTTCTAAAATAATTTTCTAATTACCTTTGCTGAAATGGTTTCTCTTTACACTAGAATAATATAAAAAAGTTTGTGTCACAAATGTGGTTTTTATTAACCAGTAAGAGCAGCACTGAAATTTATTGTCAGTTTAAAAGGAGATATGATCCTCTTAAATTTTATATTAAGTAGTATCAGTATTTGTTTTCAGAGTTTTAGAAAAGTTTCATTATTGTATATTATGTATTCTAAATATTCAGAAGGAAAAGAGGTGTGGGTGTAAAATATAAAGGTGTAAAGAGACAGTATTGGCTATATAGTCTAGGTGGTGATTGCAGTAATTCAAGTGAGAAATAATTAGTGTTTAAGTAAGCAGCCATACGAGTGGAAAAGAGAGCTTTGAATCCTGTGATATTTAGTCTAGCAGCATCACCTGTGTATTGCTTTGTTGTATAATGTACTTCATAAATAAATGGAGAAAGAGCATGCTGATATTGATGGAGCTGTAGTTCACTGACGTGGAAATATCTGAAAGGCCAAGGAAAACCTTGTTTGAAACTTGAGAGTTTTGTAGGTTGTTGTTTATAGACCGAGCAGTCACTGTATACCAATGGTGGGTGAAGCAAAGGCATTTTAGTGGAGAGGCATTTTAGAAAAGAAGAATCTACAGAAGCAGAGTAAACACAGATGGTGCTCTGGAAGCTGCTAACATGTAAGAGGTATATTGAGAACTAAATGAGGAATACTTAGAGAAATGAGAGAAGAACTAGAAGAAAAAGGAGTCAGAAGGGCCAACAAGGAAAGGATTTTAAATATGGGGTCGTATCAAGTGATCCAGAAGGCATTGTTAACCTTAGTGGGAATAGTTTTCATAGTTGAAGCAGAAGCTGCACTGCCGCAGGCTGAAGAAAGAATATGAAGTGAAGAGCTAGAGATAGTGAGGGCAGGTAATTCCTTTAAGAAATGAGGTGGTGAAAGAAAGGAAAGGAAATGGAGCAGCAGTTAGAGAGGATAAACTTCCTTTCTTCTTTAGTTCTTTCTTCTTCTTCTTCTTCTTCTTCTTCTTCTTCTTCTTCTTCTTCTTCTTCTTCTTCTTCTTCTTCT